>NW_027019328.1:102063-175476 GCF_013076305.1 Rhopilema esculentum
ATAGAATTAAAACCTGCTTCCAACGAAGATCCAACTAGCCTCTTCCAATCTTTTGTAGCTGAATTTTCGGACGAGCATTATATAGTACAACTTTGCAGCCAATACTTGAAAAAACGTTTGAAAGGAATTTAATTTTCATACTCCAGAAAAAAAGGATCAAAAAGCTCCCTCAGAAAAACATGCTATAGACATTAGAAAGTCAATCACGAGGCAGCGTTTTTACATCATAGAGAGCGGGTTTGGTGTACATACCATAAACTTTTAACAGAAAGAGGTTAGTAATGAAAGTTAGAAAATATCCTTATCATCTAATTGATAATTGGAAGGCAATGACCAAGAAAACCATTTCTCTCACTAATTGCAGATGCATCAGTCTAACCTAATAGCATATAGGAGCGCTAAACAGCATAAAAGATGCCCAAAGGAATGAGATGTTTTACCTATGACGTAAAAGAATCTCAAAATACAAAGCTTAACAGAAACGGCATTTCGTTATAAAATACGAAATGAGGGAGGGAGAGCTTGTGAAACAAACAGCATACTTTAAATTGAGACTTCGTCAAGCAAGGTAAGACCCAAACTATGCAAAACTTTAAATACACCGAGGATTAACCAAGGAACTGAAAACGCAATTGAACAACGCATCATAACACAGTATTACAAATCAAATCCTCAAGAGGCCGCAAGATTCCTTGCCTTGCCAAAGAACTAAAAGAGTGGATAAAAAAGGAACGTGGGGAGTCGTGGCACAAAATCAAGTGAACAATAACAATCGCAAGTGAATTATTTAGGGGTTACAAGCCCCTAGTGACATTAACTCGAACTAAATTTCATTGAATCTTCATTTAGATTATATGTTCTATTAAAACCATGTTAATTGGAACTTTTGCAGAAATTTTAACATAGACAAAATCCTTTTCAAATGTTGGACTTTTGAAAATTAACTTCAAAACAACTGTTGCACAGTAACTAAAGCTTCTTGATTGTTTTGAAAATTTCAAAACAAGCTTATTGTAATTAAAAACACATTTAACCGCTTATAGAGTCCTTCTTTGTTTCTAATTCAAGAATTTTGACAAAATAGAGCCCCTCAAATATGGACATTAAACCAAGAATCATTCAAGGGCCTTTATATATTTAAGAATGAACAATCTATCAGTTTCAGATACTCGGTGTCGTTTTCAATTAACGTATTACGAGCAAAGACAACCCTCTCAAGATCGAGCTTCAACGAAGAATCATTTAAAAATTTTTATAAGCACAAGAAAGGACCATTTATTAGTTTAACCACTCATGTTTTCCTTTTACTGCACGTATTTCGACAAAACACAATTCAATTAAAATCGACTTCCAATGAAGAATCATTCAAGGTTTTTATAAACACAAAAAAATATATTTTACGGCACAAGAAAAGACTTTTAATCTGGCAGTTATCGAATCGATCTACGTACAAACGAAAAAGCCGCTATTGTGCAAAAAAAGAGATAATATTCCCTCTTGGATACAAGTGGTAATATTTCTTTTGATATCCAGAATTCATTAGTCAACTATGCCGGTATTCTGATTGCCTTTTTTTTGATTGGCCTATTTCTATCTGCAACTGGCTATATATTTATCATCGTGGTCTTTCGGACCCTTATTCTGATGTTTTATGCTCTGAGGAGGGCCAGAAAAAAACGTTTTAGTCAATATGTTGTTAAAATTTGCTTTTCCCAAAGCCACTTTCACGAACGACAATGACATTTGCTAACAAATACAACGACGATGACAAAAATGAAAACAAAAAACTAGAGAAAACGACAATGATGACAATGATTTTTTGATACAC
This sequence comes from Rhopilema esculentum, assembly GCF_013076305.1. The sequence goes on from NW_027019328.1 coordinate 103,892, forward strand.
CCTCTCCTCTGCTTTCGTAGAATAGAAACGAGTTTAAATTCAAGCGCGCCGTTAAATAGCCAATAAAATGAGTCTCCTCGAAACACCAGCATTTCGAATTCATTCGCATATTTTCTTATCATTGAATGTAGATGTTTTTAAAGAAAAGCCTTTTCTTATCCGAATCGATTAGACTGCGAATCACTCAAATACCCGACATCAAATGTAGAAAATTGATGTAAATAATTTCAGTTTGATTCTTCTTTGTAAATTGTATCGCTATCTTCCTTTATTTTACAATCTTCTGTTGCAAGAATATATGTAGTACACGTGAACAACTGTTCACCATCAGATAATTTTAGTCTGCTTTTTTTGTAACTTGAAATCTCTGAATTATTGCCTTTTTCACACGTCGGCCTCGGGTGGAATATTGAGCATAATAAACACGATATGAATATATTCAAATAACTGTTTAGAAAGTGCGATCGAAACAAACTCACCTACTCCTTGTGGCTTTAGCAGTTTTCTCCTAGAATGCTGCAATGAGTGTATTCTGCTCAATAGCTTTTTCGTCATTGGAATGCTATGTCTCTGAGTTCCAAAGATTCATATTTTTCATATCGATCTAGCAAATTATTATTATACCATTTAAGTTGTGGATAATTAAATATGAGAACAATTTTGGAAATAATTTCAAATGTCTAAAGGGCTTAGTTCGGTACAAAAAAAGAGTCTAAATTCAGTTTATTTTGCATATCTGACTGTTTTGAATCCGCAGTATCTTGTTTTTACTTTGATGATGTTGTTGTATCTTGATCACCACGATTCGGGGGTTGTAGAGAAATTTTTTACCTCTTCTATCATCATTTCATCTTATTTAAACCAAATGACTTTTTTTTAAGTTTTGAATGTCCGTTGTTTGATCGTCTATCTTACTTTTGATAATTCCTCAAAGTACCTTCCTTCAAAGGAAATCGAAAATTTTCAAGCATTCAAAATGTTATAGAATAACGATACAAAAGAAAAATCATGAATTTTGAAGCGTACCTTTGTCGACTATTCAGCTAAACAGCATTTATCTCCATTGAATTATCGTCTGTTGGCTCTATAGCTTCGTTGGCAACAAGAATCTAAAAAGCAGTTTTATAAATTACGACCATCTAGACACAACAAATTCGACTGCAATGATTCATTTTATTTTCATTTTCAAAGTTTAGAGATTTAATGAGATAAAGGAAAATTCATTGATAATATGTTCAAAAGTGTCTTGAACTTATGTTTAGAGGTCATTTATGGTGAGGCTTGTTTCATAGTTCATCTCGCATTGTTTAGAAATCCTATCTCGCAAAACGACACACAATTTTGAATTATTTTTCAAATATTTGCTACTTTCCTCTTTGTTTCTTTCAAAGGAAAAGTCAGGAAATATCTAGATTTAGGTATGCCGACGTGATAGCCACTAATTACGTACAACAAACGTAAAATACTAGATAACTAGCTGCTTACATGTCCCAAGACAATGTTAAAATTCTTGATTTATATTCTCTTTATTTTTGGCCTCTTGTTAAAGGTATCATAAAAATAAATTCATATAACTCACTGTCATTTTGCCCTTTTAAAGCTGTCTCCAGTCAACTCGCCACGGCGTCCAGCTCTATGGTATGCATGAATAAGAAGTTTTTTTAAGAAATATCATATCTGTTGGCAAATCTGCTTTACATGGAGGACAAAGATTGCAATTAAAGTTGTTCTAGTTCTGGCGATTAACAAGTTGAATTTTTTCTCCTAGCTCTTTATTTTACTAAACAGAAATATTTCTACTTTCACAGCAACATTAAAATCACGAATAATTATCACCTTAAATAAGATATGTGTCCAGGTTTCATTGGAAAATATTATATCAAGTACTATGAAAAGCGTTCACTTTCCGTTAGAGTTCTACAATTTCAAGATATCTGTTTGAATTTCAACGATAAAAGATCATAATCTGATATAATATAATATATATAAGAAAATACCCATAAAGATTACCACTTGAGTTGGTTACATTACCACATTTTGAGTTGAAGGGTCTTGGCAGCCAAATGCTTAAAAAGAACTCTTAAAAGAAGTTAGATTCATTGTTCTTTCAAAACTTTTGTCAATGGATACTTAGGCAGAAATTTATAGCTAGACTAATATTTTCTTAAATTTTTTACTTTATCAAGTTGACTTCAAAATTGCTGCTGCAAAATCTAAAAATAATTTATAGTTTTCAGATATATAATCAAATATATAATTTATCTATTATCAGAATTCAATTCCTCTTTTATAAAGAACTTTTCATCAATCAACATTTCGAAAATTTATGCAAATTTTTAAACAAAAAAATTGTTAAATGAAAAAGTCCTTTTTTCCCTTCATCAAACAAATGTTGACCAAACATGGCCCTTTAAAAAAGAAAAAAGTATAAACTCGTATTTTTCACTACAGGGATAGAGCATTCAACAGTTTGACAAGCCCGGTGTTGTATTCAATTAACATATTTCGACAAAAAACAACACCGTAAGTAGTTTGACCAAACACAATTCATTCAAGATGGAACTTTCACGAAGAATTATTTAATGTTCTTCTTTAAAGACAAGCAAGGACCATTTATCAGTTTAACCGACCATGTTTTCTTTTTGCAATGAGTCGTTCCACCAAAAAAATTCATTTGAGATGGACCTTTAACGAAGCATCATTTAACATATTCTATGAAAACAAGAAGGACCATTTATCAGTTTAACCAGTCATGTTTTATTTCCAACGCACATATTTGGACCAAACGCAACACAGTTAAGATGGACCTTTAACGAAGAATCATTTAAGGTATTCTATAAGCACAAGAAGGGCCATTTATCAGTTTAACCAACAATGTTTTCTTTCCACCGCACATATTTGGACCAAACGCAACACAGTTAAAATGGACCTTCAACGAAAAATCATTTAAGGCATTCTATAAGCACAAGAAGGACCATTTATCAGTTTAACCAACCATGTTTTCTTTCCACCGCACATATTTGGATCAAACGCAACACAGTTAAGATGGACCTTCAACGAATAAATCATTTAAGGTATTCTATAAGCACAAGAAGGACCATTTATCAGTTTAGCCAACCATGTTTTCTTTCCAACGCACATATTTGGACCAAACGCAACACAGTTAAAATGGACCTTCAACGAAAAATCATTTAAGGTATTCTATAAACACAAGAAGGACCATTTATCAGTTTAACCAACCATGTTTTCTTTCCACCGCACATATTTGGACCAAACGCAACACAGTTAAGATGGACCTTCAACGAAAAATCATTTAAGGTATTCTATAAGCACAAGAAGGACCATTTATCAGTTTAACCAACCATGTTTTCTTTCCACCGCACATATTTGGACCAAACGCAACACAGTTAAGATGGACCTTTAACGAAGAATCATTTAAGGTATTCTATAAACACAAGAAGGACCATTTATCAGTTTAACCAACCATGTTTTCTTTCCACCGCACATATTTGGACCAAACGCAACACAGTTAAGATGGACCTTTAACGAAGCATCATTTAACATATTCTATGAACACAAGAAGGACCATTTATCAGTTTAACCAACAATGTTTTCTTTCCACCGCAGATATTTGGACCAAACGCAACACAGTTAAAATGGACCTTCAACGAAGAATCATTTAAGGTATTCTATAAGCACAAGAAGGACCATTTATCAGTTTAACCAACCATGTTTCTTTCCACCGAACATATTTGGACCAAACGCAACACAGTTAAGATGGATCTTCAACGAAGAATCATTTAAGGTATTCTATAAGCACAAGAAGGACCATTTATCAGATTAACCAACCATGTTTTCTTTCCACCGCACATATTTGGACCAAACGCAACACAGTTAAAATGGACCTTCAACGAAGAATCATTTAAGGTATTCTATAAGCACAAGAAGGACCATTTATCAAATTAACCAACCATGTTTTCTTTCCATTGCACATATTTGGACCAAACGCAACACAGTTAAGATGGACCTTTCACGAAGAATCATTTAAGTTATTCTATGAACACAAGAAGGACCATTTATCAGTTTAGCCAACCATGTTTTCTTTCCACCGCACATATTTGGACCAAACGCAACACAGTTAAGATGGACCTTTAACGAATAAATCATTCAAGGTATTCTATAAGCACAAGAAGGACCATTTATCAGTTTAACCAACCATGTTTTCTTTCCACCGCACATATTTGGACCAAACGCAACACAGTTAAGATGGACCTTTAACGAAGAATCATTTAAGATATTCTATAAACAGAAGAAGGACCATTTATCAGTTTAACCAGCCATGTTTCTTTCCATCGCACATATTTGGACCAAACGCAATACATTTAAAATGGAACTTAAAGGAAGAATCTTTAAAAGGTTTTAAATAAAGATAGGAAAGGACCATTCATCAGTTTAACCAACCATGTTTTCTTTTTGCCGTCAGTAGTTCGACCATACATAACTCATTAAAGATGGATTTTAACAAAGAATCATTCCAGGCTTTTTAAAAATACAAGAATTGACCATTTATTAGTTTAACCGGCTATATTTTCTTTTCACCGTAATTAGTTCGACCAAAAAGTTCGACACTTCATTTAAGTTGGACCTTAAGCAAAAAATTATTTAAAGCATTTTATAACCACAATGAAGGACCTATACGAGTTCTAACAGCCATGTTTTCCTTTGACCGTAAGTCTTTGGACCAAACGCATCATTTGTAAGATGGACCCTTTAACGACAAATCATTGAAGATTTTGTATAAACACAAAAATGGACCATTTATCTGGTTGACCTGCCATGTTTTCTTCTTCATTGCAAGTAGTTCGACCAAACACAATTCAATTAAGATGTAACTTCAACGAAGAATCACTTCAGGCTTTTTAAAAGTACATGAATGGACTATTTATCAGTTTAGCTGTTAAAATGTCAATACCGAGAGTTCATAGCAAGAGAAATTTGTTACAACAACACGTCCATCGTAAACTTCCTTACAATAGTCAGAATCCATAAAAATCAGCCTTTCAAGGGAGAAAAAGATGAGAAACAAAGATAGCCATCTTTAAAACTCTGACAAAATAAATCAATGGCCAATAGAAAGCAACAGCGAATGAGATTAAGAACAACACCAAGATAAGCTCTCTCCAACACAACCAAAAAGAGTATTCTTAAACAGCTCTTGTTGCTCTCATGATCATATACGATCATAGCATTGTCTAGATAGCCAGGAAAATCTTAGATTGGTAAACAAGCTGTTTATATTCCTCATGAGGACGCCGCACAAAAGATCCCCAGAAAAAGTTTAGCTTACAGCATTAATTGTATGTGCAAAAGTTCAAAACTCTTCAATGTGACAAGCATGCTGGCCAACACGACGTCGATAAATACGATGAAAACGACCAACTCGAACACAAAACGACAATGATGACAATGATTTTTTGATACACCCTCTCCTCTGCTTTCGTAGAATAGAAACGAGTTTAAATTCAAGCGCGCTGTTAAATAGCCAATAAAATGAGTCTCCTCGAAACACCAGCAATTCGAATTCATTCGCATATTTTCTTATCATTGAATGTAGATGTTTTTAAAGAAAAGCCTTTTCTTATCCGAATCGATTAGACTGCGAATCACTCAAATACCCGACATCAAATGTAGAAAATTGATGTAAATAATTTCAGTTTGATTCTTCTTTGTAAATTGTATCGCTATCTTCCTTTATTTTACAATCTTCTGTTGCAAGAATATATGTAGTACACGTGAACAACTGTTCACCATCAGATAATTTTAGTGTGCTTTTTTTGTAACTTGAAATCTCTGAATTATTGCCTTTTTCACACGTCGGCCTCGGGTGGAATATTGAGCATAATAAACACGATATGAATATATTCAAATAACTGTTTAGAAAGTGCGATCGAAACAAACTCACCTACTCCTTGTGGCTTTAGCAGTTTTCTCCTAGAATGCTGCAATGAGTGTATTCTGCTCAATAGCTTTTCGTCATTGGAATGCTATGTCTCTGAGTTCCAAAGATTCATATTTTTCATATCGATCTAGCAAATTATTATTATACCATTTACGTTGTGGATAATTAAATATGAGAACAATTTTGGAAATAATTTCAAATGTCTAAAGGGCTTAGTTCGGTACAAAAAAAGAGTCTAAATTCAGTTTATTTTGCATATCTGACTGTTTTGAATCGGCAGTATCTTGTTTTTACTTTGATGATGTTGTTGTATCTTGATCACCACGATTCGGGGGTTGTAGAGAAATTTTTTACCTCTTCTATCATCATTTCATCATATTTAAACCAAATGACTTTTTTTTAAGTTTTGAATGTCCGTTGTTTGATCGTCTATCTTACTTTTGATAATTCCTCAAAATTAATCGAAAATTTCCAAGCACTCAAAATGTTATAGAATAATGATACAAAAGAAAAATCATGAATTTTTGAAACGTACCTTTGTCGACTCTTCAGCTAAACAGCATTTATCTCCATTGAATTATCGTCTGCTGGCTCTTTAGCTTCGTTGGCAACAAGAATCTAAAAAGCAGTTTTATAAATTACGACCATCTAGACACAACAAATTCGACTGCAATGATTCATTTTATTTTCATTTTCAAAGTTTAGAGATTTAATGAGATAAAGGAAAATTCATTGATAATATGTTCAAAAGTGTCTTGAACTTATGTTTAGAGGTCATTTATGGTGAGGCTTGTTTCATAGTTCATCTCGCATTGTTTAGAAATCCTATCTCGCAAGACGACACACAATTTTGAATTATTTTTCAAATATTTGCTACTTTCCTCTTTGTTTCTTTCAAAGGAAAAGTCAGGAAATATCTAGATTTAGGTATGCCGACGTGATAGCCACTAATTACGTACAACAAACGTAAAATACTAGATAACTAGCTGCTTACATGTCCCAAGACAATGTTAAAATTCTTGATTTATATTCTCTTTATTTTTGGCCTCTTGTTAAAGGTATCATAAAAATAAATTCATATAACTCACTGTCATTTTGCTCTTTTAAAGCTGTCTCCAGTCAACTCGTCACGGTGTCCAGCTCTATGGTATGCATGAATAAGAAGTTTTTTTAAGAAATATCATATCTGTTGGCAAATCTGCTTTACATGGAGGACAAAGATTGCAATTAAAGTTGTTCTAGTTCTGGCGATTAACAAGTTGAATTTTTTCTCCTAGCTCTTTATCTTACTAAACAGAAATATTTCTACTTTCACAGCAACATTAAAATCACGAATAACTATCACCTTTAATAAGATATGTGTCCAGGTTTCATTGGAAAATATTATATCAAGTACTATGAAAAGCATTCACTTTCCGTTAGAGTTCTACAATTTCAAGATATCTGTTTGAATTTCAACGATAAAAAATCATAATCTGATATAATATAATATATATAAGAAAATACCCATAAAGATTACCACTTGAGTTGGTTACATTACCACATTTTGAGTTGAAGGGTCTTGGCAGCCAAATGCTTAAAAAGAACTCTTAAAAGAAGTTAGATTCATTGTTCTTTCAAAACTTTTTTCAATGGATACTTAGGCAGAAATTTATAGCTAGACTAATATTTTCTTAAATTTTTTACTTTATCAAGTTGACTTCAAAATTGCTGCTGCAAAATCTAAAAATAATTTATAGTTTTCAGATATATAATCAAATATATAATTTATCTATTATCAGAATTCAATTCCTCTTTTATAAAGAACTTTTCATCAATCAACATTTCGAAAATTTATGCAAATTTTTAAACAAAAAAATTGGTAAATGAAAAAGTCCTTTTTTCCCTTCATCAAACAAATGTTGACCAAACATGGCCCTTTGAAAAAGAAAAAAGTATAAACTCGTATTTTTCACTACAGGGATAGAGCATTCAACAGTTTGACAAGCCCGGTGTTGTATTCAATTAACATATTTCGACAAAAAACAACACCGTAAGTAGTTTGACCAAACACAATTCATTCAAGATGGAACTTTCACGAAGAATTATTTAATGTTCTTCTTTAAAGACAAGCAAGGACCATTTATCAGTTTAACCGACCATGTTTTCTTTTTGCAATGAGTCGTTCCACCAAAAAAATTCATTTGAGATGGACCTTTAACGAAGCATCATTTAACATATTCTATGAAAACAAGAAGGACCATTTATCGGTTTAAACAGTCATGTTTTATTTCCAACGCACATATTTGGACCAAACGCAACACAGTTAAGATGGACCTTTAACGAAGAATCATTTAAGGTATTCTATAAGCACAAGAAGGGCCATTTATCAGTTTAACCAAAAATGTTTTCTTTCCACCGCACATATTTGGACCAAACGCAACACAGTTAAAATGGACCTTCAACGAAAAATCATTTAAGGCATTCTATAAGCACAAGAAGGACCATTTATCAGTTTAACCAACCATGTTTTCTTTCCACCGCACATATTTGGATCAAACGCAACACAGTTAAGATGGACCTTCAACAAATAAATCATTTAAGGTATTCTATAAGCACAAGAAGGACCATTTATCAGTTTAGCCAACCATGTTTTCTTTCCACCGCACATATTTGGACCAAACGCAACACAGTTAAAATGGACCTTCAACGAAAAATCATTTAAGGCATTCTATAAGCACAAGAAGGACCATTTATCAGTTTAACCATAGTCTATAGAATTGGGACGGTCTGGAAGCCTTTTGTTCTTCCCGATGTCATGTTTTTGTTTACGAAAAATGCGGTCACGTGGTATCGAACGTGCACACACTAGTCGGGTTGAAGAGACGCATGTTATGAAAATGCTTGTGCATGTTGCCGGCGATCTTGATACATATTCTATGTTTGCATAAATTTGCTCGAAAATAACTGCTTAAGTGCGAGTCAGGGATGCCTGGCGATAATTGTGCCTTCAATCAATGCGGTACAAGTCGAAGATCGAAAGGAATTGGGCTGTTCAAACTGCCAACTCCAAGGCGTTCCGACGATGTTGAGACGAAGGAATGGCGAGAAAAAGTTTTGGCCGTTCTGAAAAAATATCGTGTAGAAGATGAAGGTTTCAAGCGTCAGCTAGCTGCTAATACACTACACATATGTGAAAAACATTTTCGTCCGGAAGATATCGAGATATGTAAGTTCAACTATACTAAGTTTACTTGTTTTGTTGGTCTACGGCAAGTTCATAGGACATTGTGAATCCGAATAACATGTTTTGCTGGATGTCATATTGGAAGGGGAGCGTTCCCGGACCCTTGGCGAGATGTGATTCGTTAATACAACCCAAAAAAACTCCTCCACATGTACGACATGAAGTTAATCGACATCCATTTGGATATGCTTTGCTAACCTGTACTTTATATCTGATCGTAGTCAGGTTTTAAAAACAAATAATGGAAATATTAAAACAAGTAAATATGTACTTTTGATTTTGGTTCTTAGCTACGGAAGCTTTATAATTTTAATCATTCAAGTTATATGCAAATACAATGCACAAGATTCGTTATAAAATCTTGAATTTTATCAATCCTAAAACCAAATGTAAACAAATCTTTTTATTTAACCTAACTAGGCTTTTTTTCTTTATGCGAGTTTAATTTCTTCACAGATGAAGGTGAGAAAATGACCAAGAGATTTTTGAAAAAAGGAGTCCTGCCTTCATTAAACATGCCAGTAAAATCGTTTCACTTTACAAAAACAAATTGTGTAAAAAGAGAACCAAGGACAGTTGTTCAGTCAATTCCAATTGAAGACAAACAACATTTCTACTACAAGTCACTTCTGGAGCTAAAAAAGCGAGTTGGAAAACTTGTTTTAAAAGATTGGTGTGTTGCAGAGACTGATAATGAAGATTATTTCACTCTAAATCACATGGATTCAGAATCTCTTGTACCAAAACTCAGCGTGATGATTGATGAAAGTTTGAGTTTCACTATCTCTGTCTTTGGGTACTTCATACCAGGAAGCCACTTTCTGTACGAGGACTTTAGAAGGTCTGTTCGCAATGTAACTGTGTCAGACCTGCTGCTTAATCTTCACAGTCTCATGATTTGCTCAGGCAGCACATCATTAGGTGATGAAGGAACTGTAAGGCATGTTGTACCAATATTAGTGAATCAATTCGAGGGTGATTCAGTAAACTCTCCGTTTCCTTGCAAAGAATACATCAGAGCAAAAAGCTGTTTGGTTCTGATAAAATCAGATGATGTTGGGGGCTGCATGTGTAACAGCTGTTCTGACCTTGGGCTCAAGCAGGAAAAAAAGAAAAGAAAGTCAAGGGCAAAGCTTTCTGTTCCTGCACAAGCAAAGGCACCAATCAAAGGGACATCTGTTGAAAGAATCAGACTTGCACTGCAGGAAAGCAGACTGCAAAACAAGCAATTGCTGAAAGAATTAGGGAAAATGAAAGTTGAAATAGAAATGAACAGCAAGTCTTTAGACCACGAGCTTGACAAAGACCTACTTTCTATTATTGACAAGCATTCACAAAAGATGACCCCATTCATGAAGCTGTTTTGGGAGCAGCAAAAGAAAATCTCAGACAGACCCTCTTTTGGTCGTCGTTATCACCCCATGATCATTAGATGGTGCTTATCAATAAGCTCAAAATCTGCATCGGCTTATGAAGAGCTGAGAGAAACTTTCAAGGATGGGGGTTTATTGGAACTTCCAAGCAAAAGGATGCTTCAAAATTATCGAAATGCAGTTTCTCCAAAGTGTGGCTTCAATCCTGATGTCATTGCAGATTTGATTGATGCTTCTAGAGACTACCAAGGCCTCCAGCGCTATATTGTGTTGCTTGTTGATGAAATGAAGGTGCAAGACAATCTTGTATGGAATAAACATTCTGGAAAACTTGTTGGGTTTGTTGATTTAGGTGATCCTGACACGAATTTTGCAACCCTTAAAGAAACAGATGCATTGGCAACACACATGCTGGTTTTTATGATAAGAGGGATTCAGACAAAGCTCAAAATGTCAATGGCATATTTTGCTACAACCGCTGTCACTGGTCACCAGATGTTTCCAATCTTTTGGAAGGCAGTTGGGTTATTAGAAATGACATGCAAGCTTGCTATCATTGCTGTTATTTGTGATGGTGCATCATCCAACAGGAATTTTTTTAAAATGCATGAAGACTTGGACGGAAGAGGAAGTGCAAATATTGTTCACAGGACATTGAATTTGTTTGCCAAAGACAGATACATCTACTTCTTCAGTGACCCTCCACACTTAGTGAAAACAAGCAGAAATTGTCTACACAATTCAGGGTCAGGTCGAGGTTCCCGTTTGATGTGGAACAATGGATGTTATCTCTTGTGGAGCCACATATCCACTCTGTATTACAATGATCTAGAGAATGGTCTACATTTTTTGCCCAAGCTTACTACTGAACATGTTGAGCTGACTTCATTTTCTGTTATGAAAGTAAACTTGGCAGCACAAGTTTTGAGCCAAACTGTAGCAAACATTTTAAGAGATTTTGGGCCTCCTGATGCAGCAGCCACTGCTGAATTCTGTGAGCACATTGACTCTTTCTTTGACTGCATGAATGTGAGGTCACTCAAGGAAGGTTATGGTAAACGGAAACCATATTTGCTACCATACAGAAGTCTTGAAGATGAAAGGTTGACTTGGCTGAAAGAAACCTTTCTGAAGTACCTTGAGACTTGGAAAAGTAGTATTGAGAGGAGAGAGGGGACATTTTCAGAGGCTGATAAAGCCAAGATGTTCATCTCAAAACAGACACATGAAGGTTTCATGATCACGGTGCACTCCTTAATTGAAACTGTAAGATTTCTTTTAAGTAGTGGGATGGAGTATGTCTTGTCAAATCGTTTCTGTCAAGACCCTTTAGAAGAATATTTTGGAAAACAAAGAGGCATTGGTCGACGAAATGAAAATCCAACTGTGAAAGATTTTGGATATAATGACAATATTATAAGAGTTCAAAGATCAGTGTTACAGATCAAAGGCAATGTGACTTCTACAAAAAAAAGTTCAGAAAAACGCTGGAAAGAAACCACAGATGAACCTCTTCTCACAAAAGAAACAATCAAGAAAAGAAAACTTGACTCGTAAACAGTACATTAACTCTTATGAATTTTTATAAACAATTACACTTTAGAACAAAGTATTGCAAAACAGAAAAACCAACTAGTTGGATTTGAGGACCTTTTTCGAATTTTCTGTCATTTAGTGATGAAAAAGCAATTAAAGCGAGTTTAATGATTTAATTAGAAAACCCTGAAAACCTTGCTTACATTTACGAAAAAAATTTATTAAAATGTTTCATTTAGTAGAAAGGTAATTAAATGCTGAAATTAAGGGTAACAGTTGGCTTGCTGAAATTAAGGGTAAAGTTTTGCTAAATTCTAGGGAAATAACTTCTTGAGAAAAAAAGATTTAAGACTTTTGCTTTAAATGGATGAAGTGTGATTGAACTATTCTAAACAATTTCTTTAACTTTCAACTCTTGCTTGCTATTGTAGGTTTATTTCTAGTCAAGTCCAGTTATTAAAATAATTAGTTATTAGAGTAAAAGTAACCAGAAAGAGTATCTATAAAAAGAAGTTTTCAATGCTTAATTGTCAGCCTCATCTGCCTTTTTTAATCCTCGTCGTAATGCCTTATCCTTCTTATGCTTTTTTCTATATTTATTTACAATGTCCTTTGTGCAAGAAAAAGCTCTAACACGAATGTACAGTGACAAAATTTTTTCCAAAAGATCTTGTGCCACAGCTTCATCAATGGATACCTCTGACAAAGTAACCCAGTTTTCATAGAGAGCTTTGATAGCCACCTCCTTCACTAGTGTATTAATAATTTTATTAGTGTCTATCTCTTTAGTAGCAATAATGTTTGTTGTATGCCTTCTAAATGCCATCTCAGTCGCAAGTAATATCTGTTGTACAATATTGTTGATGTACCAAAGTCCACCACGATTTAAAGATTCAATAAGCTTTTGAGATGAATCATCCTGATATCTTCCAGCTTGAAGAATCATTATGCAGTTTTGGCTTTCTAATTTAGAATAAACCCGTGCATGATGAAACTTCTTGTTAAGGTTAAAAAGCACATATCCACCTAGATACTGCATTGCCAACTTTTCTTTTTCCGTTATTTCAACCTGAGGCATTCCCATGTCTGCAGAGGGTTTTTGCTCTTCCTGTACTACAAGTAGACTGTCTGCCAATTTCATTGCAAGGAAAACTGCTTGTTGCTCTGACAATTCTGGGAGGTATGAATTTGCTTTAGCTACAAATTGGGCATAAAATACCTTGTAAAACTTCGCAGCATTTGCTTTATGTACCAAAACTTTGAACAAATTCTGAGCCAAGTGAAGTCCATTTGTTGCATGACAGTTATCTACTTTGAATGTGTATGACAAAAATGCTGCCCTTTCTGCTGGAGGAAGACAAAGGTCAGACGCTAATGATTTGGCCCCATTATTCACCAAGTTTTCATAAATATCCTGTGTAAGGTCAAGTTCTGGAGACTCAGGCTTATGACCAGGATCAGGATGTTTTGCCTTTTGATGTCTTCTGAGTCCCCCTTTCGTTTTATAGACTTTTTGACACTCAGGGCATTCCACAATGTTCTCTTGAACCTGTGTATAAAATGAAAATTTACAGCTAGCCAAGATTGAGCAAAAATTCTGTAAAACTTTTTGGCTACTAGCTCTAGAAGGCCTAAAACAGTAAACGGAAAGGGTGAAAATTTTACTTGAGGTTTTTACCCTAACGCTCCAATTTTTTTTTTAATTTTCGTATATACGGTAAATCATGAGTTAATTTGTTATTTGTGTTCATCATTTACGTATCATGTAAAGTAGCGTTGAATTACTTCATTCATAATATCTAAATGTAATTTATATAATATAATCTAATTCATAATGGCCTAGTTGTGACCGATAGCAAGTAAGGCACAATGATGGCAACAAAACATAACCTACCTCATCTACTGCCCGCTCGAAATCTAATTGAAGTTCAGCGGAATCTGCAAAAAAATTCTCATCGAGCAATTGCAAGATTATATCGCAATCATTTAGTTCACTCTCCAACTCCATCTTTTCGACTTCTCAAAATCCTTGTGCACGTTCGATCTTGAGAAGGGCCTGGAAACTAGTTGCCTCAACATCCGAGGCGGCTTCCTTATATCAAGACAAAAGGTTTCCAGACCGTCCCAATTCTATAGACTATGGTTTAACCAACCATGTTTTCTTTCCACCGCACATATTTGGACCAAACGCAACACAGTTAAGATGGACCTTTAACGAAGAATCATTTAAGGTATTCTATGAACACAAGAAGGACCATTTATCAGTTTAGCCGACCATGTTTTCTTTCCACCGCACATATTTGGATCAAACGCAACACAGTTAGATGGACCTTCAACGAATAAATCATTTAAGGTATTCTATAAGCACAAGAAGGACCATTTATCAGTTTAGCCAACCATGTTTTCTTTCCAACGCACATATTTGGACCAAACGCAACACAGTTAAGATGGACCTTTAACGAAGAATCATTTGAGGTATTCTATAAACACAAGAAGGACCATTTATCAGTTTAGCCGACCATGTTTTCTTTCCACCGCACATATTTGGATCAAACGCAACACAGTTAAGATGGATCTTCAACGAAGAATCATTTAAGGTATTCTATAAGCACAAGAAGGACCATTTATCAGATTAACCAACCATGTTTTCTTTCCACCGCACATATTTGGACCAAACGCAACACAGTTAAAATGGACCTTCAACGAAGAATCATTTAAGGTATTCTATAAGCACAAGAAGGACCATTTATCAAATTAACCAACCATGTTTTCTTTCCATTGCACATATTTGGACCAAACGCAACACAGTTAAGATGGACCTTTCACGAAGAATCATTTAAGTTATTCTATGAACACAAGAAGGACCATTTATCAGTTTAGCCAACCATGTTTTCTTTCCACCGCACATATTTGGACCAAACGCAACACAGTTAAGATGGACCTTTAACGAATAAATCATTCAAGGTATTCTATAAGCACAAGAAGGACCATTTATCAGTTTAACCAACCATGTTTTCTTTCCACCGCACATATTTGGACCAAACGCAACACAGTTAAGATGGACCTTTAACGAAGAATCATTTAAGATATTCTATAAACAGAAGAAGGACCATTTATCAGTTTAACCAGCCATGTTTCTTTCCACCGCACATATTTGGACCAAACGCAATACATTTAAAATGGAACTTAAAGGAAGAATCATTAAAGGGTTTTAAATAAAGACAAGAAAGGACCATTCTTCAGTTTAACCAACCATGTTTTCTTTTTGCCGTGAGTAGTTCGACCATACACAACTCATTAAAGATGGAATTTTAACAAAGAATCATTCCAGGCTTTTTAAAAATACAAGAATTGACCATTTATTAGTTTAACCGGCTATATTTTCTTTTCACCGTAATTAGTTCGACCAAAAAGTTCGACACTTCATTTAAGTTGGACCTTAAGCAAAAAATTATTTAAAGCATTTTATAACCACAATGAAGGACCTATACGAGTTCTAACAGCCATGTTTTCCTTTGACCGCAAGTCTTTGGACCAAACGCATCACTTGTAAGATGGACCCTTTAACGACAAATCATTGAAGATTTTGTATAAACACAAAAATGGACCATTTATCTGGTTGACCTGCCATGTTTTCTTCTTCATTGCAAGTAGTTCGACCAAACACAATTCAATTAAGATGTAACTTCAACGAAGAATCACTTCAGGCTTTTTATAAGTACATGAATGGACTATTTATCAGTTTAGCTGTTAAAATGTCAATACCGAGAGTTCATAGCAAAGAAATTTGTTACAACAACACGTCCATCGTAAACTTGCTAACAATAGTCAGAATCCATAAAAATCAGCCTTTCAAGGGAGAAAAAGATGAGAAACAAAGATAGCCATCTATAAAACTCTGACAAAATAAATCAACGGCCAATAGAAAGCAACAGCGAATGAGATTAAGAACAACACCAAGATAAGCTCTCTCCAACACAACAAAAAGAGTATTCTTAAACAGCTCTTGTTGCTCTCATGATAATATACGATCATAGCATTGTCTAGATAGCCAGGAAAATCTTAGATTGGTAAACAAGCTGTTTATATTCCTCATGAGGACGCCGCACAAAAGATCCCCAGAAAAAGTTTAGCTTACAGCATTAATTGTATGTGCAAAAGTTCAAAACTCTTCAATGTGACAAGCATGCTGGCCAACACGACGTCGATAAATACGATGAAAACGACCAACTCGAACACAAAACGACAATGATGACAATGATTTTTTGATACACCCTCTCCTCTGCTTTCGTAGAATAGAAACGAGTTTAAATTCAAGCGCGCTGTTAAATAGCCAATAAAATGAGTCCCCTCGAAACACCAGCATTTTGAATTCATTCGCATATTTTCTTATCATTGAATGTAGATGTTTTTAAAGAAAAGCCTTTTTTTATCCGAATCGATTAGACTGCGAATCACTCAAATACCCGACATCAAATGTAGAAAATTGATGTAAATAATTTCAGTTTGATTCTTCTTTGTAAATTGTATCGCTATCTTCCTTTATTTTACAATCTTCTGTTGCAAGAATATATGTAGTACACGTGAACAACTGTTCACCATCAGATAATTTTAGTCTGCTTTTTTTGTAACTTGAAATCTCTGAATTATTGCCTTTTTCACACGTCGGCCTCGGGTGGAATATTGAGCATAATAAACACGATATGAATATATTCAAATAACTGTTTAGAAAGTGCGATCGAAACAAACTCACCTACTCCTTGTGGCTTTAGCAGTTTTCTCCTAGAATGCTGCAATGAGTGTATTCTGCTCAATAGCTTTTTCGTCATTGGAATGCTATGTCTCTGAGTTCCAAAGATTCATATTTTTCATATCGATCTAGCAAATTATTATTATACCATTTAAGTTGTGGATAATTAAATATGAGAACAATTTTGGAAATAATTTCAAATGTCTAAACGGCTTAGTTCGGTACAAAAAAGAGTCTAAATTCAGTTTATTTTGCATATCTGACTGTTTTGAATCCGCAGTATCTTGTTTTTACTTTGATGATGTTGTTGTATCTTGATCACCACGATTCGGGGGTTGTAGAGAAATTTTTTACCTCTTCTATCATCATTTCATCTTATTTAAACCAAATGACTTTTTTTAAGTTTTGAATGTCCGTTGTTTGATCGTCTATCTTACTTTTGATAATTCCTCAAAATTAATCGAAAATTTCCAAGCACTCAAAATGTTATAGAATAATGATACAAAAGAAAAATCATGAATTTTTGAAACGTACCTTTGTCGACTCTTCAGCTAAACAGCATTTATCTCCATTGAATTATCGTCTGTTGGCTCTTTAGCTTCGTTGGCAACAAGAATCTAAAAAGCAGTTTTATAAATTACGACCATCTAGACACAACAAATTCGACTGCAATAATTCATTTTATTTTCATTTTCAAAGTTTAGAGATTTAATGAGATAAAGGAAAATTCATTGATAATATGTTCAAAAGTGTCTTGAACTTATGTTTAGAGGTCATTTATGGTGAGGCTTGTTTCATAGTTCATCTCGCATTGTTTAGAAATCCTATCTCGCAAAATGACACACAATTCTGAATTATTTTTCAAATATTTGCTACTTTCCTCTTTGTTTCTTCCAAAGGAAACGTCAGGAAATATCTAGATTTAGGTATGCCGACGTGATAGCCACTAATTACGTACAACAAACGTAAAATACTAGATAACTAGCTGCTTACATGTCCCAAGACAATGTTAAAATTCTTGATTTATATTCTCTTTATTTTTGGCCTCTTGTTAAAGGTATCATAAAAATAAATTCATATAACTCACTGTCATTTTGCTCTTTTAAAGCTGTCTCCAGTCAACTCGCCACGGCGTCCAGCTCTATGGTATGCATGAATAAGAAGTTTTTTTAAGAAATATCATATCTGTTGGCAAATCTGCTTTACATGGAGGACAAAGATTGCAATTAAAGTTGTTCTAGTTCTGGCGATTAACAAGTTGAATTTTTTCTCCTAGCTCTTTATCTTACTAAACAGAAATATTTCTACTTTCACAGCAACATTAAAATCACGAATAACTATCACCTTTAATAAGATATGTGTCCAGGTTTCATTGGAAAATATTATATCAAGTACTATGAAAAGCGTTCACTTTCCGTTAGAGTTCTACAATTTCAAGATATCTGTTTGAATTTCAACGATAAAAGATCATAATCTGATATAATATAATATATATAAGAAAATACCCATAAAGATTACCACTTGAGTTGGTTACATTACCACATTTTGAGTTGAAGGGTCTTGGCAGCCAAATGCTTAAAAAGAACTCTTAAAAGAAGTTAGATTCATTGTTCTTTCAAAACTTTTGTCAATGGATACTTAGGCAGAAATTTATAGCTAGACTAATATTTTCTTAAATTTTTTACTTTATCAAGTTGACTTCAAAATTGCTGCTGCAAAATCTAAAAATAATTTATAGTTTTCAGATATATAATCAAATATATAATTTATCTATTATCAGAATTCAATTCCTCTTTTATAAAGAACTTTTCATCAATCAACATTTCGAAAATTTATGCAAATTTTTAAACAAAAAAATTGTTAAATGAAAAAGTCCTTTTTTCCCTTCATCAAACAAATGTTGACCAAACATGGCCCTTTAAAAAAGAAAAAAGTATAAACTCGTATTTTTCACTACAGGGATAGAGCATTCAACAGTTTGACAAGCCCGGTGTTGTATTCAATTAACATATTTCGACAAAAAACAACACCGTAAGTAGTTTGACCAAACACAATTCATTCAAGATGGAACTTTCACGAAGAATTATTTAATGTTCTTCTTTAAAGACAAGCAAGGACCATTTATCAGTTTAACCGACCATGTTTTCTTTTTGCAATAAGTCGTTCCACCAAAAAATTCATTTGAGATGGACCTTAACGAAGAATCATTTAAGGTATTCTATGAACACAAGAAGGACCATTTATCAGTTTAGCCAACCATGTTTTCTTTCCAACGCACATATTTGGACCAAGCGCAACACAGTTAAGATGGACCTTTAACGAAGAATCATTAAAGATATTCTATAAACAGAAGAAGGACCATTTATCAGTTTAACCAACCATGTTTTCTTTCCACCGCACATATTTGGACCAAGCGCAACACAGTTAAGATGGACCTTTAAAGAAGAATCATTTAAGATATTCTATAAACAGAAGAAGGACCGTTTATCAGTTTAACCAGCCATGTTTCTTTCCACCGCACATATTCGGACCAAACCCAACACAGTTAAGATGGACCTTTAACGAAGAATCATTTAAGGTATTCCATAAACACAGGAAAGGACTATTTACCAGTTTTACCGACCATGTTTTCTTTTTTGCAATAAGTAGTTCCAAAAAAAAATTCATTAGAGATGGACCTTTAACGAAGAATCATTTAACATATTCTATGAACACAAGAAGGACCATCTATGAGTTTAACCAGTAATGTTTTATTTCCACCGCACATATTTGGACCAAACGCAACACAGTTAAGATGGACCTTTAACGAAGAAACATTTAAGGTATTCCATAAACACAGGAAAGGACTATTTACCAGTTTTACCGACCATGTTTTCTTTATGCCGTAAATCGTTGGACAAAAAAAATTCATTTAAGACAGACCTCTAACGAAAAATCATTTAAAGTATTCTATAAACACAAGAAGGAACTTTCATCAATTTAACTAACCATGTTTTCTTTTCACCGTAAATAGTTTGACCAAACACAATTCATTCAAGATGGAACTTTAACGAAAAATTATTTAATGTTCTTCTTTAAAGAGAAGCAAGGACCATTTATCAGTTTAACCGACCATGTTTTCTTTTTGCAATAAGTCGTTCCACAAAAAAATTCATTTGAGATGGACCTTTAACGAAGAATCATTTAACATATTCTATGAACACAAGAAGGACCATTTATGAGTTTAACCAGTCATGTTTTATTTCCACCGCACATATTTGGACCAAACGCAACACAGGTAAGATGGACCTTTAACGAAGAATCATTTAAGGTATTCTATAAGCACAAGAAGGGCCATTTATCAGTTTAACCAGTCATGTTTTATTTCCACCGCACATATTTGGACCAAACGCAACACAGTTAAGATGGACCTTTAACGAAGAATCATTTAAGGTATTCTATAAACAAAAGAAGGACCATTTATCAGTTTAACCAGCCATGTTTTCTTTCCACCGCACATATTTGGACCAAACGCAACACTGTTAAGATGGACCTTTAGCGAAGAATCATTTAAGGTATTCTATAAACACAAGAAGGACCATTTATCAGTTTAACCAACCATATTTCCTTTCCACCGCACATATTTGGATCAAGCGCAACACAGTTAAGATGGACCTTTAACGAAGAATCATTAAAGATATTCTATAAACAGAAGAAGGACCATTTATCAGTTTAACCAACCATGTTTTCTTTCCACCGCACATATTTGGACCAAGCGCAACACAGTTAAGATGGACCTTTAACGAAGAATCATTGAAGATATTCTATAAACAGAAGAAGGACCATTTATCAGTTTAACCAGCCATGTTTCTTTCCACCGCACATATTTGGACCAAACGCAATACATTTAAAATGGAACTTAAAGGAAGAATCATTAAAAGGTTTTAAATAAAGACAAGAAAGGACCATTCATCAGCTTAACCAACCATGTTTTCTTTTTGCCGTCAGTAGTTCGACCATACACAACTCATTAAAGATGGAATTTTAACAAAGAATCATTCCAGGCTTTTTAAAAATACAAGAATTGACCATTTATTAGTCTAACGGGCTATATTTTCTTTTCACCGTAATTAGTTCGACCAAAAAGTTCGACACTTCATTTAAGTTGGAATTTAAGCAAAAAATTATTTAAAGCATTTTATAAACACAATGAAGGACCTATACGAGTTCAAACAGCCCTGTTGTCCTTTTACAGCACGTATTTGGACCAAACGCATCACTTGTAAGATGGACCCTTTAACGACAAATCATTGAAGATTTTGTATAAACACAAGAAGGACCATTTATCAGTTTAACTTGCCATGTTTTCTTTTCACTGTCAAAAGTTCGATCAAACACAATTCAATTACGATCGACCTTGAAGGAAAAAACATTTAAAGTTTTATATAAACACAAGAAAGGACCATATATAAATTAAACAAGCCACGATTTCTTTTTGCCGCAAGTACTTCCATCAAATACAAAATATTTTAGATGGACTTTTAAGAAAGAATTTTTAATGTTTTCTATAAACACAAGAAAGGTACATTTATCAGTTAAACCAGCCATGTTTTCTTTTTGCTGTAAGTAGTTCGACCAAACACGATTCATTTAAGATGTATCTTAAACGAAGAATCATTTAAAGCTTTCTATAAACACAAGAAAGGATCATTTATCAGTTTATACAGCAATGTTTTCCTTCAACTGCACGTATTTCAACCAAACGCAACACATTTAAGATGGACCTTCAACAAAGAATCATTTAAGGTATTCTATAAACACAAGAAGGACCATTTATCAGTTTAACCGACAATGTTATCTTTTTGACATAAGTAGTTCCACCAAAAACAAATCATTTAAGAAGGACCTTCAACGAAGAATCGTATCAGGCTGTTCATAAATAGCTGCGGTGCAAACCTTTTTTATATGGAGAGGAAGACAATAACCTATTTTTTAAACAATGGAATGTTATTGGCGCTGCAGGGGCAATTGCCCTTCCATTTCGTATGTTAAAAAAACCTCGAACTCAGCCTCTTTTACACCGACTTTCAACTGCCATAGTTTTCTAACTGCCATAGTTTTTTAAACAATGTACCTTCGAATTTCATAATATGATTAAATATTAAAATAATTTTTTTATTTTTCTTTGTTTTTATGTTTCTAGCATTCCTTTTTTTAAATTATAAACAACAAAATCTTTAATGATATTTTGTTGTCTGACCAATTTGATATAGTCAATTTTCTAGGAGACATTTCGCCATTCAATAAATTTTGAGTGTTCTTTAATGGTACCTTGTGAACTATCATATGCTTCTAAACGAATTCCTTCTGGAAGATATTTCTTTAAGATATTACAGACCTGCAGACCCTTTAGAATAATGTTTAATAGTTTGCTTTGTTTATCCTGTTTAATAATTAAACTGTTACTGTTCCCTTTTTAAATGATTTGTAGCGGGGACCGAGAAAGTATGGAGGCTAAAAGGCTCTGTTGGAGCCACTTCACAAATTTTGAAGGATGCAGTAATTTTCAAAAGGTTAATATGCCACTCCATAAATTCCTAAAGATGCAGTAATTTTCAAAAGGTTAATATGAGAACCACTCCACAAATTTCTAAAGATGCAGTAATTTTCGGAAGGTTAATATGAGAACCACTCCACAAATTTCTAAAGATGCAGTAATTTTCAAAAGGTTAATATGAGCACCACTATGTTCGATCTAACGGCAAAAGTGAAATCAACAACAAATTTTTATATTCATTTGAAGAATTTGAAATGATGAAACCTTGAGTTTCTTTGAATGAAAATAGAAAGCAGAGTAAGCAAAGTGATCTACATTGTAAATATATCTCTGAAAAGCAAAACAATGAATCAATTACAAATAATTGCATCATTTGCTGAATCAATTTCTTTTATAAGGTCAAATGACACCTTTTTTCTTTCGCAAGAAATTAGTTCCAATCATTTATCTCAACAGGTGTCTGCTGAAATTATTTATTGTATAATGGTCAAACAGAGCCATTAATCATTTTCATCACTCAGAGAGAAAAAAAGGAAAGAAACTAAAATAAACTCGCCTGACACGAGGTCTTTTGCATGGATTCCAGGATGTTGAGTCCTTTGACCTGGTTTCTTTTGACATTCATTTCAATGTGTCTTCTTGTCCTTTGTAGAATATCCCTTCAAAATAATTAAATACAAAATAAGTTCTCCCTTCGATAAACTTTGAAGTTGTAGAATTAAAGGCCTAATAGAAATTGGGGCTGGAAGGGCTGTGGCCCCCCTTATCGCTTATCATATTTCAGGCTCCATTCGGACAGTTCTATCTAAATGAGGCAATAAGATTTGGGAAATATCCAAGATGCATTAGAACAGCCGACCGAAAGCTGTAGTTCATGCACCTAATTCGAATACATTTAAAAACTGGCTTGAGCAGCGTTGGCAAACAAGGAGCTGCGACTCGGTTTATCTGATTAAAGATACATTTTAAGCACTTACTTTGAAAATTGATGTTTAAAAATGAACAAGCGTGATGGCGCTTACAGCATCAAACAAATACATACTTTTTTATAAAAACAATTTTATAAGAACACGAGCCTCAAAATTGGTTAAAAGTTAAGAACAAATGAACAACAAGCTGAGGCTGAGCTACTGTAAAATTTCATCAGAAAACTTCAGGTGTGGTTGCGTTATCGGTGAACTTTAAAATTTGTATGAAAATGAAGGTTGTCTAAGTCAATTTGTTGGCAAATGTGGCCTGGAAACCTCCCTGGAGCGAAAAAACTAGCAATTGCACTGCTTACACCCTCTTTATTTAGAAAAACATTTAGAACAATCCAGCCTCAGATTTTCGAAAAAATTAAGAACAGTCAGCCTGAACTTAAATTCACTGGTTCGTATAAAAACGCGTGAAAAGTTTTGTAGCAGTATGTTAATGTTGTAATTAGGTGAAAGGCCATCTTCACCTAGATACCTTTTTAGCAAAATAAATAGAAAAAAATTAAAAATAAAAGTGTGTATATGTATTTGTATGATGTAATGTCTATACCAAGCCTATGCAAAAAAATTCTTAATTATATGCCCCCTTAAAGATTTAGCAACTGTTATTGTAATTGCGTTGAAAACGTTCTCTCTATGCACATTGTAGAGATATAAAATAAAGGTAACAAATTTCCTTCAAATTTCAGGCGTTAGGGTTCACTTCGCAGTAAACATTAACATCGAAATTTAAATCCATGGGGTAAGAAACAAGATTATTTACTGTTACGTCAAAAGTAAATTTGCAAGAAAACACTAACCGTGAATCCAGTTTCGTCGAGTTCGACATCATTCCTAGTTTACCAAAGGCCTGTATTACACGTTGGCCTGAACACAATGAAAAGAAAAAACCACGCTGAATAAAATTCCTCTTGAAGTTGGTCAACGGTTTTTGAATTTGAAATCAGCCAATAATATTATACTTTTTGTCGAGTTAACAGTTTGCAGCCAATGAATTCTGTTGAAAAATGGCGGGAAGAGATGCACGCCTCTGTGGCCAACCCATAATAAATTCCCTCAAAGTCTAGGTCCCTATGGGGCGATGTCCATGTTCAAGTTTGCCCTTGGGACGTTACATGCTTTGAGTTCAGCGGGCTTCGGATTGGTAGAGAAATCTACTGAGACTAGAAGCACAGATTGAGCAGCCAATCAGATGCACTGAAGCCAACAGCATGCAGGAAAGCACGCCCCTTTGCGAAGGTGTTGCTCAAAGATAATAACATGTTAGCTCGCGGAGAGAAGAGTCCCAAATGTTGCAAGACCATGCTTCAGTTGCACGACAAAACAATAACAAAAACTGCTATGAGGGCATTTGTCCAATCACAGGCCCTTGATTGCCAGCATTATGAATGCACATTGCTGAAGGTATGTTCTTTTTAGTCTGGCCAACATGTGATCAAACCTGTCGCTTTAAATTCACTTCTGTGACTCATAACACTCCCTTTCTGCAAAAGGAGAACGATAGCAAGACTGGCGGATGCTGAAACGATGTTCATGTTCGACTGCAAATCCCAACAATTTCGATCAGCTTTTACTGCCTCGTCGCTTCTGGGGCTCTTTGGTCTTGTAAACGCAGGCAATCCAAGAACTTATTCTATGTAAGTTTAGAAGAATTAAACCAAGCATTTTAATTTTAGAATTACTGCTATATTCTATAAGTTTGCAATATGAGCAAACATTTATAACCCGCTAACTATTTGTATACAGAGCGAAATTATGGCACAAAGTTTAATTGTTGTTAGGCACGGATCTCAACTTTGAATTACATGCCAATCCCTATCCATTAATCAATGTAGTCGTTGAGCGAATAAAAGCCATGTTTAATGATACCCAGCACAAAGTTACTTATTGAAAAGTCATGTGTTTTGTTTGAAATCATATTTAGAACTCTTATTTAAACCAAAAATCTTCAACTTTAGAATTTTAGAAAATAACGTCTATTTCTTAACTTTCGAAAAATTGAGCCTACTGTTTGTTAAAAGCTGTTTCTAATTTCTGTTTCTCTACTGAGCAAGTCCCCCTGACAGAGAAATTTCCCTCCTTGCAATATTTAGCATGTTATTTTAGTCTTAACTTTGCTTTTAAACTATATTTTACTTGATTTGTATTGTATGTTATATTGCGGAAGCAAAATAAAAATTTTGTAAGTAGTAAAATTCTAAAATATGGAAGGGTAAAGCTGAAGCTGAAATATGAATCGTGTTTTTTTTCAAATTTTCGTGTTGATTAAAACTTGACATTTGCTTTCTGTAATACCGTGGTTTCATTGACAACAAACCTTGTTAACTCTCAGTTTATGCTTGTATATCAAAGGTTTAGGTTTGAAGCAAAGTAGCCTTTATAAGGCCTCGGAATTATTTCAAAAGAAATTAAAACGTTCTAAAAGAGTGCAACAAAACGACAAATCTTAAAACGGTCGCAGACGTATACTGGTACAGGATGTCTCACAATTTACCCCTGTTTCAGGGTTTATATAGAAAGGTTCTTCACGTTTTTAGACATTCCCGATAAAATAGAAACTAAAATGTCAAAGCGCCTCAATCCTTAAAAAATGGATTCTGAAATGTTTGTCAAGGAATTTGCAGATTCTACTCCTAGGAGAACGGACTTATTTTGAGGTTTTACGATACTTGCTTTAAACTTTGAAAAATCAGTTTTTACACGTAGAGCTTCCTCGCCTTACATAATTCAGAATTTAAACGTAAGAGGGATTGTGAAGAAAATAGACAGTTGTAGAATGGGGTCAGCCACAAAAACCTACATATGACGATTATTGTGTTTGACAAGCATTGACAAACGCATTGACAAAGCGGGGCGTTTTTCCAAATTAATAAGGGTTACCAATTCCCAGACCTCCCTGCTCTCAGACACCTCTTTGCCCCTCCAATCTTCCAAGACTGGCTACGCCACTGGTACCGGAGAATTTCAGCATAAAAAGACTTGTATCAAAAACCATTTAATTGTTTTCCTTTCCATTTAGTCTGAATTTTCTGTTGTTACTAAGTTGCTACATTGAAAACAGGTAAATAAAGATCTTTCAAGAAGAAACAAAATCTGAAAGGGTACTTCCTATGATAAAATGGCGACCATATTTTTACAAACCTTTGACAACAACTTTTTTTAAATAGGTTTACAGCTCAATTTTTCTCAAGGGCCCTAGGTGCCTCCGTTATGCAACTTCTTTGACATGGTTTCTTAAATCTCGAACTTTAGTACAGAAGAACCTCGCATAAAAGTACCATCAATCTCAAGAACAATCTCCCTAAAATTGCATGATTGATCATTTAAATTGCTCATTGAAACACAACTGAACCTAGAAACATTACATTACATTGATTGGTCATTTATTTAACTTTCATTGGTACATTACCAGAAACATCAGCTTTTAAGTATAAAGTATCGCTTCAATATTCGAAATTGGGAATCTAGTTTCAAGAGGAAAACAAGGTCTGGATTAGCATCTAATCAGAAGCGGACTTGCCCACCGGGACACCGGGAAGTTTCCCGATGCGCCCTCTGCCCCAAGTTATTTTTTTTCAAAAACAAGAAAATTTTCAAAAGGCAACTAATCTTCGCAGATAACTAAAATTGATTACAATCATCAATTGTCCAAAGTACGTTTGCATAAAAAGTTTAGCTTAACCTTTAAGTTGAGCAATATTGAGATTGATTGCAAAGTTTCCCAATCTGCAAATTCTGCCAGATTTTCTGAAAACCTTGTAAAAAACATATTTTGTTTGGGAAATGACTTTGAAAAAAAATATTTTAAACACACTAGAAGCATTTTTGTCTGAAACTTCTCAGAGTATAAAACGTCTTGTAATTTTGGTTAGCTTGCAATTTTTTCAAGCAAGGGCACAATATTTGAATTAATTCGATTTCTGTTGAGGGGGTAGTAGGGATTTTCACTAGCTAACTAGCAGACTATTTGCCAATTGACTGATGACTAATAATTTTGTGAAACCAATGACTTCTGACTAACCATATAAGTTTTTTGATTTATGGCTATACTTATGGCTGATGCAAATTAATCCTAGTGCCTGATATCCAATAACTGAGGGCTCGCACTTTGGAAAAAAAATAGCTGAGCACTTCCTTGTGTTCTTTCTAATCAGAATGGCTGTTACTGGATGTGTTGGCTATTGGGTATGGGAACGTTCACATATTATGTAATCAGAGATGGGGAGGGGGGATTTATTCAAACGTTGTGGCAATTACGCTTATAATGGCTATTTGTTAAAGTTTGTTAAAATAGTTGTTTAAGGAGAAGGGGATTTTTCATATATTGCCGTAATATGTGCATATTCATTGTGTTGTCTCTCTTGAATAATAGTCCTTTTTCTTTGGGCCATCAACTATCCCTTGATGGCCTATATCCCTTCTCCTGAAAACTAGTTTATGAATGATAGAGGACAATTTTTCCTGTCCGTGACAAGCTATTATGTTTTGCAATTCAACTAATAACTCACAGGCATCCTGTTTTTTGTACGTTAAAACCAGGAGTTTTGCACCCAAAAAAATTATCACTAACTGAAGTAAAAAATCTTGAACATTTTTTAAAAAATTTATACAGAATTTGTTGAGATTTGATACCCTCATGTAAGAACCTTCTAGGAAACTTAATGGAAAGTTAAACCTGCTGTTTTGAAAAAACTGGTTTCAAATTTACAACTAGCTATTAAAGGTTTTCCAATCTTTCTTCAAATTTTTGTCCCGGAAAAGAACTGTGCCTTTTCCTAAGAAATTGTTTTCCTTTTACCATTTCTACGCACAGTTTCTCATAGAGAGGGAGCCTATCAATCTGCAAAATCATCAATTTGCACAAAAAGGATGGCAGCAAGATCTCTTAAAATCCATTTGTCAGGCACCGCGGAGCAGGGGGGGCTTTAGCCCTCCCACTTTTTGCAAAAAATGCCAAATTTTAAGTATCAAACTACCAGAAAAGCCTCTTTTTATACGGTTTTAGCCACCCCTCCCTCCCCGCTTTTTTTAGACCCCCCACTTTTCTCAACGCTCCGCGGTGACTGTTTGTCCAAGATATGTTATCAGATATCTTTCAGACAAGTCTACGGTTTTGAGCACATGTTCAATACCTGATCATAATTCCGCACGCTGATGAACCGGAATTATATCTTTTGTAAATGATATGTAACTGTAGCATGGAGGCAGAAGCATGGAGCAACATAGTCATTAGGCTAGCAGGTGATGTGGGACCCCTTTACATTTCTCAATGATATGCTCCAAAACTTTATGTTACCGTTTGATGAGAACGAAGTCATGTATTTCGTCAAATTTTTAAAGATTTTGAGATCGAGTTTAATTGAAAATAATCTCGTCTCCTAGGCCAGAGAAGCTGCTTTCTTTCTGAAATCTTGTAAGGGAGTGTCTCGCTAACTGAAAACGTCCAACTTTCAAAATCTATCATTTGATATCTTCATTTGATACATTAAATTGAGGGACAATACGTCACTTGATACCTACAAATTTGACCAGCCGTGTAGACGTTTCAAACACAGTCAATTTGACAGAGAGTCTTCTTCATGCCAATACCAATTGTTCCCACATCCTAAATAGGGTGTTTTCAGTTGCAAAGAATTTTAAGGATGAAGAATGACAAAATTTTTCCGGGCCCGTTTTACAAGCCCCAATGATAAGCAATTTTATAACCTATTGGCGCCCTTTTGCTTGTTTTTCCCGGTGGGTCAAAGGGTAGCCAATCCGCCACTGCATCTAATGTCCAATATTTGTGTTGATTTTTTTCTAGAGGTTTAATGAACAGTTGCAAAATACAACAACGGGGTAAAACAACGGGATAATTTGTAATATATAAGAAGCTGTTTAAGCAATATGATAAAACGCAGTTCAAGACAATTTACGATGATAACATGATACAAGGCGATTTAGACGAAAGGTAAAAGGGTGCAGCTAAAAAATCTGTTTGTAGAATTTATATGAAAGATTGCTGCTGAGAAAATGTTTTTGTTTGAAAATTGACTAAAGGCATCATTGACATAGGGTAAAAGCTTGCGCAGGTCTTTATCATTAAACATATTACAGTTGACTTCATGGGATGCACAAATGTAGGTTACTGCTCTGCCAAGGAGCACAGTCCTGTGAAGAGGGTATTCTTGGCAGGGACGTCCCTTCCTACCTCTTGTTGACGGGTGGGATTGCAGATTTGCCCTGTAAAAAATTTTCCCTGCCAAATGATGAAAAAGCTTAAAAGAAAAGTGAAAACTTAGAAAGTTATAGCTTAATTAATGTTCAAAAATGATACATTCTGTAGATGAACATTATGTCATCGATGAATCTTTTCTAAAATATTGGACAACGCCCCATAAGAACATTGTTCTTTTTTACTTATATTTGGGGGGAAGAGTCTCCCCATTGAGGTGCCTTGAATTTTTTGGCAAAACTTACTAAATGGTAAAATAGTTATTTTGGGAATAGATAAAGTCATTTGTTTGATGTATTAAAGGCAGCGGGGTGCTCTCCCATACATTTTTATGGCATTGACACTAAGCTTCGTTGCCCATATCTTCTCTGGATGAATGGGTGAAAGGGCCACCCAGGTGTAAAGAAGCATACTGACTACAAGCCTCATAATGCTTTACATGGTGAGGATGCAAATTTCGAAACATAACATGCATACATATTGAAGTTATAGATAGAGAAAAATATAGTTTGTCTGTTCTGACACACACCCTTCTTGTTTGGGCATACTAGTTTTAACAGCCAACTGGATTCCAGATCTCTTCAAGCACAAGGCTGTGTGGCAACGCCTGTTTGGTGTTACACCGTTCGTTGTCATTTTTCTGACAAGCTGTGCTTGTCTTTTTTGCATGGTTTCGAAAAATACACAATTTTTAATCGCACTGAAATCAGCAGTGAAAGGAAATCAGAAATCTATTCCCTTCAGCCCAAACTATTGCTGGCAATTCCTATTTTGTGTCAATGGCAGTCTGTATCGTGTTACTTTTGGAACAGACAATCTCCAACCATAAAATACTCACTCGCTACAATTATGTTAGAAAAACAATAAAGAGATCCATTGGTAGAACATTTTTGACCTGCCAAAATCTGTTTTGCCCTGCGAGAAGGCCCTATTATCGTTGTTGGGGTGAATTACCTCTCCCCTTTCCCATACCCCTTCAGGTGACGTCCCTGGGCAGAGCAAGTTTGGCATTTTCGAAATCAGTAACCTACTCTCAGTTGAGCTACACCAGAAGGGTTATGGATACCAGAAATTTGTTCTTCAACTGATCTTACCAAACTGGTGGTATTGAAACGTAAGTCGGATCCTAATTTACGAAGCTCCACGCTTAGATTGTTCCATTCGTTAATACAATGCAGGAAAATACTGTTTTGAAAGGGTCAGTTCGTTGTTTCGGTACAGCAACGCTGTTTGTGTTGGCAGTTAGAATTAATATGCAGGGGCAAGGCCATTGACGATTTTAAAGAAAAAAACTGATCTTCTGTACCATCTTCAGTTACTGAGCGATTCCCATCCTAATTCCTAAAAGATTTTTTAACGAGAAGTACCTCTCCATGCACCAGTGACACCAAGAGCCGCATTTCATCGATTCGAGTCGATTCATAGCGAGGTTGTGTGTGCATGCATGAGAGTTTGGGTTGTCAACTGGTGGAACATGATAGATTACATAACAGTAGTCAAAACTTGATCTGACATGCAACTCATGGATTTGATCAAATGAAGGGCGTGGCGAGTAACGGGGAAGAAGTTTAATCATGCCTAATCCTTTTTGGCTTTACCAAGAACACCTTCTAAGTTTATCAAAAATAAGCCCGAGGTGCATAACCCTTATGTCATGAAAGTAGATTTGGGAGCCTCTTACCATTGCATATAACAAAGTAGCTTACGATATATCCTGAAACATTTAGTATGACGTACCAAGACCTTTAGCAAGCATTGTAGCAGCGCATCATACCTGGCAATAAAAAGACTTTATAAAAATACAATTTTCATCTTTGCATATATATTTGTCTGCCTAAGATGTTGATGGATAACCGTCAATTATAGCACCAATTGTAGGCCAATGATTATTGACAGTAAATGAATTAAGCAGTTTTTAGACAATAGCCAAAGAAATAAATGGCAGCATCTATGTATTTGGTGCGGCTGAAAGTCAAACAGAAAAACGTACACAGAAGAAAGAATGTTGCATTTGAAGTCTTGATGTGTTTCCTTACTGATAAATTAGCACTGGGGGTGTGCAAAGAAATCGTATAGACGCCACGGAAACTGATCACAATAAACACGGATGACTTACGTGGATGATTACACGGATGATTTAAAATACATGGATGACTTATGACTATGAATGACTTATGACTATGAATGACTTATGACTTCGAATGATTTATGACTATGAATGATTTATGACTATGAATGACTTATGACTATGAATGACTTATGACTTCGAATGATTTATGACTATGAATGACTTATGACTATGAATGACTTATGACTATGAATGACTTATGACTATGAATGACTTATGACTATGAATGACTTATGACTATGAATGACTTATGACTATGAATGACTTATGACTATGAATGACTTATGACTTCGAATGATTTATGACTATGAATGATTTATGACTATGAATGACTTATGACTATGAATGACTTATGACTTCGAATGATTTATGACTTCGAATGACTTATGACTTCGAATGACTTATGACTATGAATGACTTATGACTTGAATGACTTATGACTATGAATGACTTATGACTTCGAATGATTTATGACTTCGAATGACTTATGACTTCGAATGACTTATGACTATGAATGACTTATGACTTCGAATGATTTATGACTATGAATGACTTATAACTATGAATGACTTATGACTATGAATGACTTATGACTATGAATGACTTATAACTATGAATGACTTATGATGATAAATGACTTATAAGACACTAGACAAGCGAGGTCTTTACTACTAAGCGAGATAAAAACTAAGAAAAGTGATGGTGTTTATAACGGATAAAATGAAAAAAATATTCACTTTGCGGCAGCCGTGGATTGGAAAAGGATCTGCCACTTTTTTCATTCCATTAACTATGGCTGGGTATAAAATTTGTTGCGAGTTTACAATAGGGTGCTCTTTCATGAGAAACACGACCATTTACACGCTTAAGCCGGGCATTTCCAACATTAACGCATTCATTTCCATGTATGACACGATTATCAGCTAACTGCACAAAAAAATCTATTTAGCATTTTCACTTTAATAGCCACAAGAGCCAAAGTTGGCCACGAAATAAATATTGCTGCAATGAGCCTAATGCCAGAGAATTCCAGTATTGCACTGAGTAATAACATACCAGCTTCATATTCCTAATTATGGGTTGAAAATAAAATCTGCATAAACTTATCGACGGGGGAAAAAGGCCTCAATCGTGCTTGGCAAACACCAAGTAAATCAATAAAATCGTACAATTATCCAAGTAATTATAAAAAAAATTAGACAAAACAATAGCAGGTAACAAATGACGTTATGATGTCCCTTTTTTGTGAGCATCGTCAATTTCTTCATAGTTTGAGACAAAAACGATCCAGTGCTATCAAATTCTTCGCCCTAGTAAACAAATAAATTTAAGACAAGAAATTTACTTACGAACATACAAAACCGAACGAGAAGTATGCAAAAGCAGAATTTCTGATAATATGGAAATTTGCATTCATTCTTGTTAATCGCAATCAAAATAAGAAATAAGGAATTCTGTTCGCTTGCATCTTGAAACCGACAATGAATTAAGAATAACTACTAAAAACATACAATATCCTAAATAATCACTCTAGGTTAATCTTCCGTTATTGACATATTTATATGACCGAAAAGGGAGTAAAGGGTCAAATGCTCAAATGCCATGTAACTGTAATCATCCCGTGTTGTAATTCAATTGCTATACTTTTTTCAAATTCTTTAAATGAACTTTTGAATTTCAAGACAGTACTAAGATTATTCAAGATCACTAAATGAAAGGGTATTTACACCTGAAATGGTCAAGCAGGCAATATCTGACTATATCTGCCTTTATGCCATTTGCTGAGTTTGGGCAGCCAAGCTCATTCGCATCCTTTATCATATTCATTCATATAATACCACCGTTTAATTAACCACTGATTAACTACTAACGCTTCTATTCAAAACATAACATTAAATAAATTAATATTACCGAATGCATATTTCTTATCTGCTCTGATTGCACTTTTTTAGTAAAAAAAGGTGGATTTGCATTTTTGTTTGTAGCCATGCAAATATGCCACATAATAATCTAGCTCCACACCAATTCCACCATCCTAAAGATCGACGTAATGCAAGGCAGTTTGTCATCTTCACAAAGTGAAAATTGAACAATTCCTCAGTCAATTGGTCGCCTGATACAACTTTTTTAATACCATGAAATCCGCCCCTCCCCAATACGTGTTGACACTAATTATCCGTGCATGCTTAGCATATTGCTAGAAAGGTATAAAAGCTTGCTGATTAGGTTTGTAGAGGAGAGTTGCGAGGTGTAGAGGTCAAATGTCAACGAAGCTGATAAATAATAAAAAAATCAAAGTACAAAAGATACAGTTTCTCTTAGTGTAAAACTGCTGATGTGATTAAAATTACTTTATCATACACCCGAACAATCATATGTCTCTTTTTTTGCATTATGGGTCAAGGATTTAGGTGTAAAATTTTCCTTGTAAAGTAGAGTAAACATTGCTTCGAAATGGGCACTTTAGGAAGGCACTCCTTTACAGTTGATTTTACTGCGCTTTATGGGTTAGCAAAATTGTATTCGATCATCACTTTCTCGGGAATATAGTATTTGTTTAAAAGAAGAAAAGGCCACTGGAGCAGGCTGCTCGACGGGCTCCAAGGAGTTCTTGCGGCGAAAAGTCGATAAAAATGTAGCAAATATGAAACACCGCAATACGCCGAGAATAAACAACAATAAAAACACGTTAATCAGTAAAGGCTAATATTTCGCCCCGGCATACGGGGCTTCATCAGAGCAAAAGTTAACGGGCTAAAAATTTACATATTTAAAAAAGGCGATGGTGGTGTCGGATTGGCTGATGTGGAATGGTGTGAGTGCAGCGCAGTGGTAGAGGGGGGAAGGGTGGTGAATGAGAGAGGGTGGGTGGTGGTGGTGGAATGAAGACGTAATGGGGATGAAGTACTATAATATGAAATAATGATATTGTTGCTATAAGGTTAACGGTCAGTAGTTCTGTTCATGCCGTTCGGCGTGAGAGTGTTTGCCAGGCCAATGAGGTATTGCTCTTTGGCTCGTCGGACACTCTCACATTTGTCGTTGAGTTTCAGTAATGGTGTTACAGTAAGGTCATTGATGGTATGTTCTGGGCTACAGAAGTGTTCTGCAACACCAGATTTGTCTACTTTTTTGTTGATAATGTCTCGTCTGTGCTCGTGAAATCTGTCTTTCAGTCGTCTGCTTGTTTGTCCGATGTATTGGCAGTTCTTGTGTCCGTTAGTTAAACAGCGTTTGCACTGTAATGCGTAAAGAACGTTAGTAGAGTTGCAGTCCAGTCTTTGTTTTATGTCGTAGTTTTTGTCAGTGTTAATAAAGTTAAAAGAAGTAATACTGTCTGTTGTGTTGGCATGTTATGCAGTTACGTCGCGAGGGGCACTGGGTGTGTCACTTTTTATTCTTGCACGAACCAATAGATCCCGGAGGTTTTTAGGTCTACGATAGCTGAGTATTGGTATGTCGGGGAAGACTTCTTTGCATGTTTTGGAGTTCTGTAATATGTTGATGTTTTGTTTGAGGATGGTAGATAGCTGTGGCAAAGAGGGGTGATAGGTGACTACAAATGGTGTTCTGTGATTTTTACGTTGTTTTGTGGTTTTCAGGTAGTCCTGTCTGGTTTTTTTAGAAGCCTTCCGTATTTGTTTGCGTGTCTATTTTGTTTTATAGTATTTTCTGGGGGACTCAGAGAGTGCAAAAAAATTCATAAAGTGCGCGTGCATAGCTGGGCCTACCTCAACACCCTCTTCTTATCGAACAATGGTTAACTGAAACTTTGTCCTCGATTGCGCAAAAAGATAATGTCATGTAGGAAGTTGAAAAGTTTAATTGCAACGTACACCTAAACAAACTGGTAGGACATTGCTCACTTGTCAAAAACCTTCTGAGATTCATCTAGGACTTGATTATCTCACAAGCAACTATGCATTCAAACGTTTTCTGCATCTCAAAGATTGTCATATGCTGACAAGAGACATTTCAACGAGCTGTTATGTGTACATACCATACCATCCAAAAGGGTATTGTGTAGCTTTACTTCATGTCCAATTTCAATTGATAACTGCAATTATAATGAAAACATTCATTTTCACTTCATATACACTACATTTACAAACATTTCCATTCGAAGGTAGTTTCCGAATATGTAGCTTGCGTTTACAAGATAAGACTACAACAGTCGAAGGGGGAGAAAAGATAATACTACAACAATAAATGGGAGAAAAAGAAAAATCAAAGGATGTGATTCTATGTTTGTCCATGGCTGATTTTGAAACAAATTATGCTCTGTTACGGAGTACCGATGGCTCTGTTGGAAAACTGGCGAAGCCAGCTCTGGAGAGTTGGTCATGCACTTGGGCAAAAAATAAACAGGGTTTTCGGCACTACAGCAAGGTACCCAATTTAAGTTAAGGTAAGATCAGTTCCCTTGAGAAAAGTGTTTTTAGCTATTGTGAAAATACCCAGAAAAGTCTTAGGTAGGCATAAAACTTTTAATAATTTGCAAAAGAATAATTTTCAGAACTTTCTAGAGACATGTTTTGAAGAAGCCTTGGCTTTAGGTGCCAAACATGTTTTTAAATTCTGAAATCAAAATTTTGATTGTTTTTGACTTGCTTTTAAACTCTGACATTCAGTTTATTCATATTTACTATTTCAAGAGCAGTTTGATTCACCTGATTACACTGTCAAATACTGAAGGAAGGCTTTTTTAGATAACATAACACAGTTAGATTTGATTCTTACAACAAAAGGTCTAAATTGTTTTGCTCTGATACATGACAAGATAAATACACTTTCGATGACCTTTCCCTAATTCTTTACTTAGAACTATTGTACTTAGAAGTACAAATAGTGTTATTTTCACAAAATAAAAAAATTAGAGCCCCCTAGTCAATGTTCATGCTACACCTCATTTCTTTTAAATTCATTATTCTTAATTTGGCAAAGCAGATTATAATCAGAAAGTGGAGAGTTCTCCTCTGAAACAATCTCAATACTCTCATCTCACATAACATCAATAACAAAAAAGGCCATTATAAGATAAAGACTGAAAAGGTTAAGACAACACTAACTTCATGCCTCATTGTATCTCAAACTTGCATTGCATGTCTCTAACGAGTAACAACAATGAAGCATTTGTGTTTCTTCCACTAACAACAGACATTCATTCTGAATATTTCAAGCTACGTGTAATGGAAATTTAGCATGTATGTAAGTCCACTAGTCATTATCAAAGCATGGAATACTTTGGGCTTGCCAATTATCAGCACAGCAACAAAATGATATTAGAACCAGGCAGTTTGTTTCATTGTTTTTCTTGATATATGTGCGTTGTCTGCTCTATCACCAGGCGCCGTAGGCCTAGTTCGTACATGTCATATCCTCGTTGACATAGGCCTAAATATATTTGTTAGCAAACATATCCCACAACAGGAAGAATCCGTTCCACTACCAACTTTTATTTTGCTGCATCAATTCTTTAAAACAACGAAACTGATACTTTTCCTCATTTCTCTGCTGCTATATTTCTTTCAGGGTAACATTCCAAAAAATCCTTTCCTCATGAACTAGCATACTTCCATAGTTAAATGATACTAAATTCTTAGAATACTTAGCCAATACCATAGGAAAATAAGAAAAGAAAAGAAAACTGTTTTTATAGTAGGAGACTTTAATATCAATCTACTAAATATCGACACAGATGAGTATACAGAAAGTTTCTTAAACCTACTCCTGTCTAACTTCTTCCAGCCTCATATTCTTCAGCCTAGTAAAATATTAAATAATAGTAAACCCTCATTGATTGATAATATTTTTTTGAATTAAATTGACCATGAAACCTTCAGTGGTAATCTAGTATCTAAAATATCTGATCACATGCCTAACTTCATTTTCTGTAAAAGTATGCAATTGAAATCAACAAAGGAAAACAAAGGGTTCTTTCGCGATTATAATAATTTCCATCCCGACTCATACATACGTGATTTGAGAGAAAGAAATTAAGGAATATCTATTAACTCGATTCAAGGGGCAAATGACCAATATAATCTATTTCATGATGACTTGCTAAGCAACATTAACAAGCATGCTCCCTTAAAACCAATCACAAAGAAAATGTATAAGCAAAGATTGAAGCCTTGGGTAACTAAAGGAATTTTGAAATCCATCTCAGTTAAAAATAAATATTATAAGAAATTTCTTATAACAAGAAGCCCAATTATATATAAAAACTATAAATATTGTAGGGATCTTATCAATCATCTTATTAGAAAAAGCAAAAGAAATCATTATGCCTCATACTTTGAAAAATTTCAAAAAAACAGTAAAAAACTTTGGTCAGGAATTAAAGATATAATTAATACTCACAACAACAAGTATAATAATGAGAAACATTGTTTGCTAATAGATGGAAAATTACCTCTGATAGCAAGATTGTTGCTAATTCATTTAATCAGTACTTTATTTCAGTTGCACCAAAACTAGTAGAAAACATGAAACCGTCTAAAAAAGATTTTAAGGACTTTTTGCCAATTTCGAATTTGAAAAGTATTTTTCTGGACCCAGTGACCCCAGAGGAGGTTAACGACATAATAGCTAATCTGGACGAAAGTAAATCAAATGATTCTTACAATGTTCCTACAAGGCTCATTAAATTAGCCCGCTACACTATTTCTGAACCTTTATCTACAATAGCAAATGCTACATTTTTGGAAGGTGTCTTTCCAGACAAGCTGAAATTTGCCAAAGTTACGCCCATTCACAAAAGTAAATCAAAATTGGAATGTGGAAATTATCGTCCTATTTCGATTCTGCCTATTTTTAGTAAAATTCTTGAAAAATTGATGAATTGTCGTTTGGTAAGATTTTTAGGAATAAATGATAAAATATACAAACATCAATATGGTTTTCAAGAGATTAAGTCAACTTCTTTAGCAATCCTAGAGCTTCAGTCTCAACTGATTAACAATATTGAAAAAGGCCTTTTCTCCTGTTGTATATTTCTTGATTTTAGTAAAGCATTTGACACTGTCAATCACAACATTTTGTTAAAAAACTAGAACACTATGGCATTAGAGGAATAGCTTTATCATGGTTTGAATCTTACTTAACTGAACGAAAGCAAGTAGTCATTGCAAATGGTGAAACTTCGTCTGAAAAACAAGTAACATGTGGTGTTCCACAAAGAAGTGTACTTGGACCCCTATTATTTCTGCTTCACATTAATGATATATATAACTCTTCAAAAGCACTAGACTTCCGTCTGTTTGCTGATGACACCAGTATTTTATTCGCTTATAAAGCTCTTGATCTTATTAAAAGACTTTTAAACTCTCAACTTGCAAAAGTATCTGAGTGGCTATTAGCCAACAAGCTCTCATTAAACGTTTCTAAATCTAACTTTCTTATTATTAGTCCAAAAAAGTAGTAAAAGCAATAAATCTCAGTATAAATAATGAAAAAATTAAACAAGAAAATTATACAAAATATCTTGGAATTATAATAGATGAAAAGTTAAATTGGAAACAACATATAAAGGAAGTGAACATTAAAATATCTAAAGCTATTGGGATTCTTTATAAACTAGGACATTTTGTCCCCAAAAACACTTTAAGAATGCTATATAACTCATTTATTCAATCTCATGCACTCTATGGTATACTGAATTGGGGATGTGCAAGAAAATCGATCTTAGAACCCCTGAAACGCAACTTACGAAAAGCTATTAGAGTAACTGACTTTGCTCCATATACTGCTCACAGTGATCCCATTTTTAAACGCTTAAGGCTACTGAACTTTGACAAACTATACAAACTTGAGACAGCAAAATTTATGTTCCAAATTAATAAAGACAACAGTTACACTACTCTTGGACATGAATGTCTAAAAACAAAAAAACTTCATCGTTACAATACAAGACAGTCTTCAGGCCTTGGTTTTCCCCTACAAGCAATATCAACCAACTCTAAAAGAAATTTTCTTACATTTGACGGTATTAAGCTCTGGAACTCTTTGCCACTAGATTTGAAGGAAGCCAACAACAAAATATCTTTCAAAAATAAAATGAAACACTACCTTTTAGAAAGTCCGACCTAATCGAATATGATGAAAATACCAGCACATACTATAAACCTAATTTTCCCATTTTTTATCTTTAATATAATGGCTTTGAAAAAAGCAAACATTTTACGACATACTAAAAGCTTTTTCGTCTGACACTCCTCAGAGCATAAAACGTCAGAATAAGGTTCCGAAAGAACACGATGGAAAATATATTCTCCTCCTTTGACCATGAAGGAGGTCCCTTAAACCGCCTGCTGAGTAGTTTTGATGTGCGACCGTCAACGTTTTTTCTGCATCTGCCCCTGGGCTAATAATAGAAGGGAAATCCCTGTCATGGTTTGCATGCATTGCTATCCAAATTCGCGTCATATCTTACATTAAGGGCCAATTATAACAATATAATTCACGATCATCATTGCAGTGGATAAATGTAAACAATAAAAAGAGTATGAATCAGAATAAGTTCTAAGGCAATCAGAACTTTTTATTTCACCTACTGATTTAAGCGCTTGTACTTTCGTGGACAGCTGATCAACCAGCTTGTCGTTTTCACTCTCAACATTGTTGTAACTTGGACCAAACGAAGAGCTGTTGGGACCTAAATAGAAACAGTTATAGTTA
The DNA here is from genome assembly GCF_013076305.1 of Rhopilema esculentum. The sequence continues at coordinate 144,270 of NW_027019328.1, forward strand.
ATTGTTACCACAAAAGAAATGAAAACAAAAGGATTTCAATAGTTCCTATTTTTGTATTTGTATTTGTTTCCATCTATCATCTGAAGTTAGTTTTTAACTTCTCCCCTCACTCTCAGCGAAGGTTTGGTCATGCCACCTACTCAAACCCCAAATCCTTAGATTTGTTTTTGCATGCTTGTCTGCCAGAAGCAGAATGAAGAGTACCCAGTGGTGAGCATGAAAATGTAAGTATGAATTAGCAAGATAATAGCAGGTCTGATAATACTTTCATAGCAGGCAAAGACTTAGTTTTGCAAAATGGCCTTTGCTCCTCTATATATAATAAATATCCAATAACTCTGATACCTTGCAAAGAGCATTTCTGTTCAGTTTTTGGTTATGGTTACATTCAAGTTAGAGGATCGCTTTATGATAGAATTTCAAGTACATAAATTAACATTTTAAACTCCTGAATGATATTATTCATCCAGATAAACTATTAAATTTTTCATTACAAAAAGCCAGAAAAACACTTATTTAAGTAATTATAAATATTTTTCTTATCGAGGCATCAAAAGCTGCTGATCAGCAAACATTTTAAAACATACTAAAATGCTATTTGTCTGGAAATCTATCAGAAAACAACTTGCATTCAGTTAAGAAAAAATCATAAAGTTTAGCAACAAATACTGAACCTTTATAAAGTCAAATTGCAATAATTCTACACTAGATCTCAAGTGCAAAACTTCATTTTTGGATAAAAGGTTGTTCTTCACTAGTTAAATTCTGCATTTGCTGTTTGAATCTTAAACATAGGCGTAGACTTGCATTTTCTTCAGGGGGGGGGGAGGGCTTAAAAAATTAATGACAATTCCTAATGGCAGCTGCTGATGTCACAGGATAGAAAGTGGATTAGCTAAGGGCTTAAAAGTGATTTATCCGTGCATTTTTCATTATCAAGGAAAAAGAAACACACAAATGAAATGATTGAAAATTTATTTTCAGTTTCTTTAGGTTGAGACCATCAGTTCTATTTAGGCAAACAAGATGTACTCTTTCTCAATTCATTTCTCATGACCTCTTCTTTATGTTTGTTCATTATTGCAACAGCATTTAATCGTTCTTGAGACATTTGCGATCGTAGGTACGTTTTCAGGCGCCTTAGACCCGAAAAAGATCTTTCAGCTGTGCAACTTGAGACAGGCAAGGTCAGTATCATCCTTACCAACTTATTGACCACTGTGACCATTGATCGAAACACTTCATCTTTGATTAAAAAATCAACAACACATTGAATGTCTTCTAAATGTACCTCTTGATATCTGGCCCTGTCAATTAGCATTTCTCTGTGTAGCAGCGATCTGGGGCCATCTACATCTTTACCATAATGTTGTTGAATGTAATCCACCAATTTTTCTTCTCCAATAAGAAACTGCTAAACTCTCTTCAGATGCTCTGATGTTTCATCAGGCTCAAATCGGTCAGCCCAACAAGCACACTATCTAAAATAGTAAATAACTTTTGCCCGTAAAGGTCTTGCGCAGTGACTGGAAAAAACGAAGCTTCTGTACCCTCATCAATGCGTCTTGGAACCTTATGCTGTCTCGTTAATTTTGGCTCTTTTATTGATCCATTTCTAGCAACAGCATCTAATATTGACTGCCAAATTCAAACAAAACGGGCATCAGCTCTTGCATTCGATATTGACTGTCTGATACAAGTAATTGTTGAAAGAAAAATCTGATTTGCTGAAAGAAAAACTGGATTCCCTGCAACGTTGATCTGCCCCCTTCAACAATGGTAAATACCATCCTCAAAATCTCTAGCAAGAAGAAGCTGTTAAATTTGGTAAGCGACTTCAAAAAGCCACCAGCCATTTAACTTCTTCAAGCCATTTAAAAATATCAGTATAGTTACTGGCAATTGCTTGTATAGATACCAATCGCATTGTCAAACGAGTGGGGCAAAATGGTCTCAAAGACTTTGATTGGTGTTCCTCATGCTGGTCCTTGAAATGAGAAAACCAAGCCAACCTTTTAGGGGAACCTGGAATGAAAGCTGCAGTTCCTGAACTAAGACCATGACATTGCGAATTTTTATCGTTACTATTCATGGCATCTTGGACTGCTAGATTTAGCGTGTGGACCCGACAGTGAACATATATTGCACGACTTTCCTCCTTAAGGACCTTTGATCTTAAGGACCTTAAGGACCAGTAACATGGCCAGATACGTTGGCCGCGCCGTCATAACATTGGCCTCTACATTTGGTGATGTCTAACTGCATCCTCAGCAGCACATCTTCCAGTATAGTAAAAAGTGCATCACTTGTGGTTATCAAAGTTTCATAGAGTCCAAAGAAAATTTCTTCTATGCTAAAATCATCATTGGCAATGCGAATGCAAAAACATATCTGCTCCTGACCGGATAGATCGGACGTTTCATCCATGATGATCTCTTAGTACTCTGCAATTTTGACTTTATTTGCTAATCTTCTCAAAAATGTATGGCTAAAATCGGATAAGATTTCATTTGAAATTTTGGGGGACAGCCATTTGTACTTTTTCTCTCTTTTTAACCATGAATCTAATTCTGGAATGTCGTTTCTTCTTTCGTCCAATAGCACTTCAAAGTTGCTGTTTCCCCCGCTGCTAAACCCTGGCGACCTAGATATCTTATACCTGTGAAGATGGCAACAAGTGCTATTATGTTCCTTTTCATTTGCTTTAACTTTCCGGCCTCAAGCAAATTTGAAACCTTTTCTTTCCCAGATGCAGTGAACACAGCTATAGAGGCACGGTGAAGGTCAGATTTTTCATGAGACCGGAAGGTCTCAAGAGCTTTCTTCCAATTTCCAAAGCCATTTACAACAAAGTATTGATACGAATCTAAATGTCTTGCAGTGGTTGGCTTTGGCAAACCTTGATTTATGGCGCTAACGCAAACTTGAAAAAATACCCGCTGCCTTTTACTGTCATATGATAACCATGTGTACGTTTTCGTCCAGTTATCTTGGAACTTTCTCTCTCGTTGACTTCCTTTTCTTTTGTCTAAGCCAACTTCAACCAACCCTGCTCCAGCTTCTCCTATCAAATCTCCAATATTTTCTTCTTCTTCTTTTCCTCCTACTGACTTATTTACATTTGTCGGTTCCTTTTGTTTAGATCTTATCACAAATTTGTCCAAAGCTATTATCACGTCAACAAAGATCGCACGTTGCTTGGTTCTTTAGGTGAGATCAGATACCAGGATTCCGCATAGAAAATTCCCTATTAACGCAATTTTGCCAGGAAATTTTCTTATTACAGCATTACCGAGCTTTCAGATTGAAAACTACAAAACATATCGTAGTCTGACTTTAGATTCAGTTAAGTTAATTTCGATTAATTCTCTACATCAAACTTTATGTAAAACTGTTTTATGCACAATATAAGCATGCATAATATTGCCCCTAAATTGGAAAATTCGCAATATGTACACATCTCTGCAAATCACCATATATGAAACTCGACCCTTTTTTATCGAACTATCTAGCATGTATTAATGGCGAATTGTATCTTGCAATTGCCCTATCAGAGACTCTTTACTGAATGGTTTTATGTAAAGACACAACTAGAATATCCACGACAAAGCTGGGTATCAAAGCAGGCGCGGATCCAGGAAAATATTTGACTGTTGCAACGTCAGAACATATGACCACACCCTTTTTTATGACACGCCTTAGTATCACTTTTTTAAAAGAGGAGGAATGCATCCGAACGGAAAAAGTACCAGTTGTTGTATAAACACTTTCCTTATAATGGGGCACAATCGTAGCAAGGGAAGACAACAAAAATGTCAATGCTAATTTTCAAATTTGTAATTATTTTGATCATTTTAAATCAAATTTGAACTCAACGGTGGCTCAACGGTGGTATTGTGGCTCAACGGCAAAATTAAGCAGCTTCATCAGTCTATATTTGCTAGACGAAATCTGTACAAAGAACATTGATAGATTCTCCTTTTTCACAAAGAAAAAATCAAGTTTATAACGAATATCTTTAAAGACACAATGATTAAATTCTTGGCCTAAAAATAGCTTTGTATACGATTTACTATGTTTACTACAAGTGACGAACTTTCATTTTAAGAGGTCAAATTCATGAAAACAGCTGCCTTTGAAATGGTATTCTCAAAACCTTAAAATATTTTTCAGCTCCAATAGTAAGAAATTTGTAATAAAAATTGATATTGCCTTATTTCTAATTTTCCTAATTAAGCTTTCTACTAAACATACTAACAGCTGCACGATTAATTGGAAACAAAATTGTATCATCTTGAACCATTATCCCTTTACTTTGGATCAGTATTCAGAATGTCAAGGAGCTTCATCCGTCGAGGGTGTCGCAAAGCAAAACGACGAATTATTTCGTCAGTATCTACCTCAATGTCTCTATGCACGTGTAGTAAAGCAAGGCCATTCGTTCTATTTGCAGTCATAGTGCTGCGCAAATATGTCTTAAGACGGCGTAATACTGTGATCGACCTCTCACAAGTGCAAGTTGTCACTGGCAGAGTTGCAAGGATTTGCATTGCCGTATATATATTAGGAAAAGAGACCTTGTCAATGGTAGGAAGAAGGTCAGAGACAGATTCGGCGGGCTTGCCCTCAAGCCAGGAACAGTGATCTTCCCACATACTCAGTTCAGTACTTAGGTAGCGGGGTTCAGGTAAGTCGGACACGAATCTCTCTAAAAATGTCATCAGCTTCTCCTTCAAGTCGGCTGCTGAAACAACTTTTGATGGGAATGCATAAAAACCGTTTAAAGCGGTCAAATTCCTGTTGGAAAAGCGGGTTTGAATTTGTGTGATCAAGTGATCCAAAAATGGAAGGTTAACAATACGTTCGTAGTATTGGCTAATACTCTCAGCTGGTACATTCTCACGATTAGCCTGTTTTGGAACTGTCCGAGGTCGGGCAGGCTCAACACCAACAGAGCGAGCTAACTCTTCTGCTTCGCTAACCACTGCTGGTGACAAACACTTTTCTCATTTCTCAAACGCTGCAACAAAGCGTTAAGCAGAGCTACTTTGGAATTGGTAGCAAGAGCATCCAACGAAATAGATTGAAACTGCTTAGTTAGAGGCCTAGTAACCTCTAAGCAGCGAGAGACGACGACCAGACAAATAACGAATTGAAATGAAGTAATTGAAAGGAAAAGACTGCCGGCGTCGCGTACTGTATCAGCATTCCAAGAACTATTTTCGTTGAAATTTCATGGCCTCCAAAATATATCTAGACCGTCGATTCGCGCTAACCATCTTGTTCTACACACATCAATTAGGTGAGTGTGTCGAGCAGTTGGGGACAACTCCTATATTTTACCCTCCAAATGAGAAAAACGCTTCGGGCTGTTGTTAAAAAAATCCGATACTACACGAACTTGTCCCATCATATTGCTAACAACTTGAATGGAACATGCCTTAGCCACACAGAGATTTAAAATATGGGCACCACAATGAACATATAGTGCGTCCGGATACATGCGTTGAATTCTGGCAGCTGCCCCAGAACATTTGCCTGCCATATTGCCGGTCCCATCGTACCCCTGCCCCTGACAAAATCGCATATCTAGTGACAGTTTTTCAACACCTCCAGAATGGCTTCTCCAGAAATTCCTTCGTTGCATTCAATAAAACCGAAAAAAACCTCACGAATCTCAGACTTACTGTCAACAAACCGTATTACAAGAGCCATTTGTTCCCGGTTACTTGTGTCTGTAGCCTCGTCTGCCAATACAGAGAAGTATCCGGAAGCCTTAATTTCGTCTGTCAATTTCTCTAGAATATAGCCTTCGCAAATAGAAATGAGCTCATTTTGAATGGTTTTGGAACGGTAAGTGGCTGATTTAGGAGCATTGAGCATGTGATCCTCAAAAAGAGAATTTTTGCCATAGCGAACCAAGTATTTTAAAAGTTCTTGCAAGTTGCCAGAATTAATATCCTCTTGATCATAATGCTGGGAGTCATCTCTATGACCTCTTAAAGAAACATTTTGTCTTCCGAAATATATGACTCCTCCCACGATTGGTTCTAACCTTCCCCTGTTGAGGCTTACTTGGTCATCAACCATATTATTCAGTTGCCTATCAATAGGCTTCAACTTTTGCTCCATACACTGCCTGAAATGAGAAGTCATGACAGTGGCAGTCCGATGCAGAGGTGATTTTTCGCAGTGTGCACGAAACCTATTTGGCCCATTGGACCAATTCGTGAAAGGGGATTTCCACAAATTAACTAACTTTGAAGAATTGTGGCTATTGTCCATTGGAGCAAACAAAACACAATAAATGCAGAAAGCACCATCCAAACTTTTAGAGTATGACAACCAGGGGAAGTCTATCAACCAGTTGTGCAAAAACTTACGACCATAAGTGTTCAAAGGACACTGAAAATCAGAGCTAAGTTTTGAACAGTTCAGAAGCAAATTATATTTCTCCTCATCACTAAGGCTTTGCACATTCAAATAATGTTGTCCAATGTCATATTACAATTCTGAAATAGAATGAGAATCTGAAGAATCTTCTGGAACCAAATCAACATTGCAGGTCAAAGAAGTTGAGCATGATGGTGAATTGCCACTATCTTTGTGACATGGAAAGTTTTCAGACTTAGCTGCCTTTGCTGAAAAGTGGTCCAAAATTGTTGCTTTCCTCTTGGTGCCTGGACCACTAGATCTTATACCAGACTTAAATTTTGTTACATGACTGCTGCTGACAGCTCTTTGCATAAGGTTTATTGAAAATAGGGGAGGTGCTTTAAAAGGAACAAAATGGTCTTTCTTTTCTGGAACCTTCATTGTCTTTAGGTAATCTGGGGGCATAGATGCACAATGAAAAATATGAATTTTGCTGTCACAATTTGCAGTAACACTTCCAGGCCGAGGGCTCAGTATTCTGTTATGAAGTACTTCATATACATCAGTAAAAGTGTCTGTTTTAGTGGGAAAATAAGACTCAATATGCACCCCAATAGCTGTGGACAAAGCAGTCATACACAGCAATGATGAAAAAGAAAGGTTTTTGGCAACATTAATTGACTCTGCCAAAACAGCTGCATTTCTATCACCATAGTGATAAGACTTGAAACCAACATCAGATAAAGTGTTGGTGAAAATGGAGTCTTCTCTTCTCTCTTTGCCATTAAGATTAATACCACAAAAAATAGGATGATAGGCATAAAAAGAAGAACTCTGGAACATCTCAATACTTGTCAAGCAACGAAGATAGACTGACAATGACTCATTACCAATGAGTGCTATGGAGGATGCATTGAATAGACAGCTGCCATTTCCAGTAGTTCTGTGAAAACATTGCAAACAGAGAATCAGAAAAGACCTTGTCACTACAGATTGACATACAATAAAGATTTAAAATAAGGTGGCATTGCCAAAATCTAAAGAGTTCTCTTTGAAAGAAGGCATGCATGAAGCTCCTGTGATAAACCCTCAACACTTGATGTCTTAAAGCACTGTGTTGTATGTGTTTTTACACTAACTGGAAAATTGCTTCTTTGAATTTTGATGCCTCAAAACTCTAAAGCCAAATCAACTACATGTTTATGCAGTTAAAATAATCATGAAAGCTACAATCAAATATTTCCTGAAAATTTGTTAAAAGTTTTGCTCCCGACAGTTAACTTTTCATTTTAAGTCAACTGAATGTGACAGTAAGTTGAAAAACATCCCAAAAAATGATTGCAGTAATGCCAAATTAGGCCAATATCATGATATGATTGTGAAGGGATATTATAACATGTTTATTAAAATGTCACTCAGTTATATGGATGTTACATAGTCAGATGGCCAATGGAGATAGGATTAGTAGGCATGAAGCATTCATATTTCTATGACAAACATGTTGTTCCGAGTGTATGAAAATGCATTAAAGAGATGAATCAAAGGTTTGATAAATTAATAGAAATATAATAACGATACAAAAAAATAGCCAGCAAGACAATTAAATTGAAAATAATTTTATTTCCAGCAAACATTCACAGAATAGACTATCAACAAGGTTAATATATAAGTAATTGACAGAGTTAAGTTAACACAAAGTTTTACAATAGAAAGTTCCCTAGGAGGGGGAGCTGAAATGTTTTTCATTTTCTTCATCAACGAATCTCAAAGTGATGTAAAATATAATTCTAAGCTATGATATTCTAAGCGATAGTTACTGGTTTTGTAAATATGGATTTTACGTGGGGATGCACATAGAAGCAAGTAGGGGATATGTACGATATTCATGCTATTGTTTGGGGAAGAAAAACAGTTTTAGTGTCCTAACCTGCAAACTAAGTTAGGTTCTAAGACAAACATGGAATGATTCTAACTAATAATGTCCACAGCTTTGCAATTAATTACTGACGGACTGTTTGCTGAAACCTTACCTGACAGGTTTCAATTCCTTTGCTCTCCATCTTGCTGGCTCGCTGGAAACTGCAATCTTGAAAATTCGCAGAATTCACCCGAAAAACTAGCCTTTCCATCACTGAACCGCGAAGATATTGCCAAAATGCATCCATCCTTTATTTTGTTTGTTTTTATTAATTTATCGTCTGGAGGCATTCACTAAGAGCATCAAGAAGTGAGACGGCCATCTTGATTCCTCGTGGTAACCAGGTAGCTTTGACGTTTTTCAGCCTCCTTGTGCCTTTCAGCCTCCTTGGCTCGCAACATTTGCTTCATTATTTGATTGGTTTGAAACACTTCTGACGAAGCTCGATTGTTTTGGGGAGCAAGAGGATTGGTTTGCAACGTGGGGTGGGGGTAATAAGCAAAATAGTAATCGAATAATGAGTCATGAAAATTCAGAAGATGTTGACTGCAGCATCGATACTTCGAAAATACTGCCCTATGTCTTACAAGTTCTTTGGAAATCTGACTGATGCGGCTGCGTCACTAGCAATAGTCAGGGACGAAAATAAGTTGCTAATTTTGGAGGGGCGTGGAAGGATGAAAATTCCAACTTTAAGTGAGAAATTTTTCATGCGACCAGTAAATCTACTGTACCAACCAAATTGATCTTTGTAAATAGCCCGAATACCATAGTTCTTTTTTCTTTACATTTACAAAAACCTTACTCAACAATTAGCATAAAGCAAAAAAGCCTAAATCTCTAAATTTTGATTACCATGAAACAAAAATTTAAACTTACTGTAAGAAGTAAAGCAACATTCAAGCAAAACCAGTCTTAGATATACTTAATGATTAGTAGTATTCTTTCAGATCAATTGATCAATTTTATCTAAATTGATCAATTGATCAATTGATGCAGATCTATGTATCTAAAATACATTTTTTCACGATATAGAAGCTCCCAGAATTCGAGCCTTTTATTTTTGTTCTTGATCGAAGAAAACTACTAACACTTTTCAGATGACCAAATGCCTTTTCGTTCTTTACAATTGAAATGATGATTTGAGAGCAAACTTGTGCATATGCCTGATTCGAAAGATGAAACACTCTTCTTTGATCAAATACTTCTACTGCAATTTTGCAATGTGTTCTTGCTTCACAGCAGTTTTGTCATAAGAATTTATGATAATGAGTCAAGGACGTTCACAAATAACAGGGGGAGTTTAGCATAAACTCGTTTTTTATAAGAAGCGTTGAAAATTTTTAGTACTGAAAGATTCTTAATCTTTTATTGAATTAACTACTCGTAATTTCTTCTCCCACTCTAATATTTTCTGATCAATGCGGGTATTATTATTCCAAACTGTAAAGTTTCAAGTTTCTTATCCGGAAATTCACCTTGCCTGTTCGTAAATTGATTCAACTCCCGTCAAAAAGAAAGCAAACGAGGCAATTGTGCAATTTGGATCCAGTGGAAACGGGATTCACAATAGAAAACGATTAGTGGATGGGTCAGCTTCAGCCTGTGAATTTTGATGTTTAGAATTTTTACATTTGAAATAAAAAACGTCTTAAAATATGAAATTCATAAGTTTGGACTGAAAAAAAATCCAAGTCAACCGTTAAGTTTTCCAACTGTAACTGGATTTTCCAAACTTTGGGGGGGGGCGTTACGCCCCCTACGCCCCCCTCTTATTTACGTGCCTGGCAATAGTCTGGATTCACACCTGCAAAGGAGGGGACATAGAAACTTCTTTGACAAAGATTTACTGTGCTAACCCAAAATGATAACGCAGGTGGAACATGTTCTTTCTTATGCCAGTAGATCATTCTCAGACTGTGAACAGAAATATTCTGCCACTGAAAAAAAAGCATTAGCAATAATATTTGCCACTGATCATTATAGCCCCTATTTATAAGGCAAAAAATTTACTGTGGTTACAAACCATAGTGCTCTTCGTTGGCTGCACTCTATTGAGCCAAAAGACCGTTTTGCAAGGTGGATTATAGACTTGCAGGAATAATCTTTTGAGGTACGCCATAGGCCAGGCTCTGAAAATGGAAATTCTGATGCACTTTCACGTTTGGTCCCAACTAATGATGATCAGGGTGATAGCAAGCCAACAAAACCTATCCCTAATTGTGCCACAACTGTAACTATAGGCTATAATTTTCAAGAAGCTCAGCATCAAGATCCTTGCTTGCGCACTATTATTGGCCTCAAATTTGCAGACATGCCTAAGCCACCCCTATTTGCTTGGTCTCAGGACCCTGTTTTAAACGCTTTTTGGCATGGTTGGGACTTCTTGCACATGGTTAATGGCCTTTTTGCCAAAAGTTCAACTGCTGAAAGGCTTTTGACAGGGTATTATTTTATTGTTCCATCTGCCTTGGTTTAGTCTGTTCTGCAAGGCATACACAGCAGTCCTTTTTCGGGCCATTTAGGTATTAAAAGAACCATTTTTGCGCACAAATCGCTTTTTCTGGCCCATGATGAAAACTCAAATCTCTGATTTTGTCAAATCCTGCCACATTTGTGCTAGAAACAAATTAGATTCATCCAAAAACACTGCTCCCCTCCGACATATCACTGTCAAATGAGCCTTTTGTTTTCTGGGCAATAGACCATATGAGTCCAATGCCTGAAACCAGGCAGGGTAACAAACACTTACTTGTTGTCATGGACCACTTCATGAAGTGGTGTGAAGTTTTCCCTACTAAAGATCAGAAAGCTCCCACAGTTGCTGATCTTTAAGTTACATATGTTTTTAGTCGATTTGGTCCATCAACCATCATCCTCTCCGATCAAGGGCGCAACTTCGAAATCCATCTGATGCAGGAAATTTGTATGCTAATGGAGAAACATTAGTCTAGAACTACTGCTTACCATCCTCAATGTGATGGACTTGTCGAGTGCCATAATCAAACTATTCAGGATATTCTGTCCTCGTTTGTTGCTGATCACAAGGATAACTGGGAGAAGTGGGTGAGTCTTGTTGTTTATGCGTATAGCACAAATACACACGAGTCTACTGGGTTTAGTCCTTATGAGTTAGTCTTTGGTCGTCAAGCTCGTACACCTCTTGACTTGTAGTTATGAGGTAATGTAACCCACACCATGTTGGCAGTTCAGTTTGGTTACGTCGCCTCGCCCCAAGCCATGGAAGTTAGGAGATAGATGGATTGGACCATTTAAAATTATTTCAAGAAAGGAGGCTAATTATACCATACGTTCCGTAGAGGGTAAAGAAAAAGTTGTTCATCACAACAATCTTAAAACCTGTGTTGTCCCAGCTGACAAAAGGGCCTCTTTCTGTGCTGTTACGGAAGCTCCAGAGTCACAAGTCATAGTAGGTGACCCCATCATCCCTGGGGAAGAAAGTTTGGGTGGTATCAATCATGGGCAGCCACAACGGGCTCGTAGTAGTTACTCACTAAAGTTTAGAGGGGGAATGCTGTAACGAATTATGTAACAATTGGAACGCAACCGTTACAATTAGAACGTAACCGTTACAATTGGAACGGAACCGTCACAGAGGCAAAAATTCAGCATTCAATGATTATTCAAATTTTATTAGATTTCATTTTTACATTAGTTCATAGAGAGGCCCATCTATGCTTGGGACTAAATATACTAGTGCGGCCCGGCTATCAACCAGTGTAAGGAATTAATACAATAATACTGATATATAATCATATGGTACTTTACTTTCTAGTTGTTCTTGTACCACCCAAGTTAAAACTTTAAAGAAATATCCCACCTTTTCTCTTTTTTGCGGAAAAGGCCTCGGAGAATGATGGATCAGAAACTTGAATTAATTTGTTTAAAGTATATGACATCAGTTCATTAGCATCCCCTTTAATTCTCCCTCAAGGGACTGTAAAGGAACTGATTAACCCCAGTAGCTATTTTACCAATAGGATACGCTCAAGGATATTTTTTTGGTTGCATAAAATCAAGTGTAATAATCTCCTAAAATATTACCCTTCTCAAACTTTTCTCATCGGAATACGACGAAATACAAAATCAATTATACCGAGATGTCCCACCCACTCTTTCTCTAGCTCTGCCATTGGGAACTTTGCAGTGGGATGTATGCCCAGGCTAAATTTTTTGTGTACCTTGACTCGCACTATAAGGCGATACGTCTGCTAACGGTGGTCAAGACCTAAATAGTGGATAACATGAACTCACACGAATATGAAACAATAGATTGGTTTTACCTATTGATTTCATTTGACATAACAAATACAGTGGAATCCCGATATAACGAACTTTGAAGGAAACCAGAAAATAGTTTGTTATATCAGGAGTTCGTTTTATCAGGGGTTCGTTGTATCGGGATTCCACTGTATGCTATGCTCCTATGTCAATGGTCCTACCTCTTGAGCTGTAATTTCCTCTCTTTATCAGATCTAAATAAAGTTTTCTACGTTTCCCATTTTGCCATCCAGTTACGAATAAACGTTACTTTGTTTCCATTAAATTTCCACGATATTTTCTACAATTTCACTGTTTCATAAGACTGCATTGTCACATTATCAACATGTGTTGCTAAGAATGGTTTTTAGCCAACAATTTAAAAGCACCTAATAAATTTGATGGTAATTGCACTGAAGCAATAGTTATACCATTACAAATTTGAAGAAAGGCAATCGTGTTTTATATTCCTTAGTTATCAATAAGACACTTTGATGAATTATTTAACCAGATCGATATTTCAATTATTGACCTCTTGCATAGATGTTTTGGATAGGGCAATCAGTTTTCAGGCAAGTGTCCCCCTATTGTCTTATAGTTTTCTATAGAGGAGACACTTTTGAATATTGTCGTTTTGCCATGTGTTTCAGTCCCCTCAGACACTTTCGCATACAGTTTTGTTATGCAAAAGTGTCCCCCTATTGCTTTATAGAGGGGGGACTTTTGCATAGTGTCGTTTTGTTGTGCGTTTCGGTCCCCCCAGACACTTTCGCATGAGGGGACCAAAACGCATATCACACCGCAATTGTGTAGACAAAAGGAGTTCGTTTTCTCTCTTGGACTCCAATGGAAGATTTTCTTTAGGCACACTAAACGGCACTGATTGGACAACTATACCGGTCTTGTGCTTGCATTTTCGTGTTCTTTTGGACCCTTATTCTGACGTTTATGCTCTGAGGAGTGTCAGACGAAAAAGCTTTTACCCAATATGTTACAAAATTGTTGCTTTTATCAAAGCCATTTTCAAGTTCTGTACCGCCAAAAAACAGTTCATAATACTCTCTCTGCACCTTCTATCCCTCATACTCTTGGTCTTTAGGTTCTTCTAAAGACCTATATGCTTCTGACAGGTCTCACCCAACCAAATACAATTTTCAGAATGCAAAGATCGCAATCAAAACTCGCCTCACTGATCTTATTGCTCGTTCCCATACACTACCCATATGCGAAGCTGTTGGAGGGTTGAATATCCACTTGATGTGCTTCTGAAGAAGACATTTGTGCACCCGGTTCTGATTCCATTGTTGAATTGCAGTTCTGAGTTCTCCTTGTCAAATGTTTTCGAAGAACTTTGTCTCCGCAAGTCGGACAAAATATCTACGTACAGTTTTCAGAATGGTTCATGAGATGGTCAGTCCCAATTAATTCATAATGGGGGTTCAAATTCGGTTCGGAGTTCGAAGCTGGTAGGACGTGGCTTTTATGCGCTCTAAGAAATACTCTTTTCATTGCAAATTCACTCATATTTCAAATGGCAACAGACATTGAAACTGTTATGGAAGCTACAGAAATTCTAAGGAGTACAAGCAAAGGAAGACATATGGATTCAATCGCTAGCTTCTGCTTGTCGAAACATGGTTGGGACAAAACAAAGACAGTCGCCATCTTGGATCAAGCGGTAAACGAGGGGAAATTATACACTACCATGTCCCACAACAAAGTTTCCTATCGTATCAAAGACCAGGAAAATATAGACACTGAGAATGAAGATTTTAACCCAACCTCCGAAAGAGATTCTGAATGGCCAAAGTCGAAGGGTTATGTAAACGTCGGCGACTTTAAGAGGATCCAAGCAGAACTCGAGGAATTCAAAAGATTCTCACATGGAGAAATTCTACTATTAAAGGCCCAAACTGCTAATAGACCAAGTATAGACCCTTCTGAAAGTGATAGGGAAGCGTTGCTAAAATGTCTTCAAGACCGCATTATCTCTTTGGAGCAGCAGCTGTTTGACAAACAGAAAATTATTGAAGGTCTGTTGGAAGGGCCTAGATTTGAAGTCAAAACAATTGATGGAAGCAAAAGCTGTCTTGACAACGAAATGAGACCTTCTCCCAGCGGAATACAGAAATTGGCAGGAAAAAGTGAAGCACATGTGAGTCCAATAATAACAAGGAGCCTGACAAAGAAGGCAGAAACTGAAAGAAAACAAGCCAAAGATATTTATGGGCATGACAAGATATCCCAAAGGCCCAGGTACAAAGTTAAAACACCAAAAGTTGCATATTCCCAAGTATCAAAGGACGTTGCAAAATCTGCAAGCAGAAATCCCTTAGCGTGGCAAAATCGCTTTGCCCTTCTGTCAAGCGATGATGAGTCAAGCGATTTGGAAACATCCAAAAACCATACTCAAACTCGCAGTACGGAAGCCAGCGAAGTGCAAACAGCAAAAGAGAGAAGGACAACAAAGAAAATCCAAAGCAGAGCGGAGAACAAAAGGAACAAGAAGAATATCCTTATTATTGGCGACTCCATACTTAAGCACTTGGATGGGAGAAAATTGAAAGGATCTCTGCGAAATGGGCAGAATGTCTATGTCAAATCTTTCAGCGGAGCAAATGTTGAAGACATGGCAGATTACTCAAAACCACCAATGAAAAAAAACCCAGACATTGTCGTTCTTCATGTGGGACCAACTCGCTGGGAACAAACAAGCCAGCTGATGAAATTGCATCTGAAATCTGTGATCTGGCAGCTGATTTAAGAAACGGAGCAAATGAAGTTGTTGTATCAGCTATTATATCTCGAGGTGACGATTCAACGTTAAATACAAAAGCAAAAACTGTAAACGAAAAATTGAAAACCCTGTGCGGAGAAAATAGTTTAGATCTCATCGAGCATCAAAACATCGATACAACTAAGCACCTAAATGGAAGTGCTTTGCACCTCAATAGAATGGGCACAGTCCTTCTTGCCAATAACCTTATTAAATATCTCAAAGCTCAGTGACGTGATGATGGGACTCATACAGCTAAGTACATTTGTCCTAATTTAGAAAATCAAAATACCAATGAAATTGCTAGTTCTGATACCGAAGATATTAACCCCCTTGCCAATCTATCAACTATTAGGAACAAAAACAAGAGAGGCCTAATTGTGGCACATCTAAATATAAACTCAATCCGAAACAAAATAGAGGATCTCAAAACCCTGATTGCAAAAAATGTTGACATCCTCGCAGTTTCTGAAACCAAATTAGACGAATCCTTTCCTACTAGTCAGTTTTTAATTGATGGTTTCAAAAAACCCTTCCGTTATGATAGAAATACAAACGGTGGTGGGATTCTGGTTTATATCAGAGAAAAAGTTCCAGCAAATGAAATTAAACTGGTGAACATCGCCAATTCAATTGAATGTGTATTAACTGAAATTAATGTGGGCAAGAAAAAATGGGCATTGATCAGTACCTACCGCCCCCCTTCTCAATGTGAAAAATTTTCTTCGCAGAGATGGGCAAAGTGCTTGACCAACTTACACCTCGATACGAAAACTTCGTCATTATTGGAGATTTAAATTCGGAAGAGAAAAATTATGAAATTAGCAATTTCATGGATATCTATGGATTAAAAAATCTAATAAAAAGTCCCACTTGTTATAAATCTGCTGACAATCCCTCTTCCATTGATATGTTTCTAACGAATAAAACCTCTGGTTTTCAAAACACTACGACAATAGAAGTGGGATTGTCTGATTTTCATCTAATGATACTAACAGTGTTAAAGAGTGGTTTTGTAAAAAGAGGTCCAAGGATTGTGACATACCGAGACTACAGTAAATTTGATCCTATAAAGTTTCGCAGTGACCTTAGAAGCAATCTAGCTAAGAGCAGCGAAGCATACTCTGAATATGAAAATTTTAATTCTGTAGTCGAAGAAGTTCTGAATAACCATGTACCTCTAAAACAGAAATATTTACGCGCAAATGATGCACCCTTCATGACGAAAACTTTGAGAAAGGTAATTATGCTCCGTTCACAGTTACGTAACAGATTAAACAGGCATAATACTTCTGAAAACTGGAACGCTTTTAAAAAGCAAAGAAATAGGTGTGTGAAAATTCTGCGACAAGCAAAAACATCATATTATGGTAACCTTGATATAAATTCTGTCACTGACAATAAAAAGTTCTGGAAAACTGTAAAACCACTTTTTACTGACAAGGTACAAACCTCTTCAAGTATTACGCTTATCGAAAATGAAAAGTTTATTACGAATGACAGTGAAATAGCTGAGATCCTTAATGAATTTTTTACAAATATCACAAAGACAATTGACATTGCCCCTGGTGAATGCATTCTCAATTCGACAGACCATTTGCTGGATCCTGTTGAAATTGCTGTTGAAAAATATAAACATCATCCCAGCATCCGCAAGATTAAGGATAAGGTAAACCATGGCACATTCTTCGAATTCAAACCAATTACAATGCAGGCAGTCAATGATGAATTATTGAGACTAAATACAAAAAAAGCGTCTACAATTGAAAGTATTCCTCCGCGGATACTGAAAGAAAACGAAGACATTTTTGCACCATTACTGACGACAATTTTCAATAATTCATTGCTCCAGAAACCGTTTCCTGAAGATCTTAAATTAGGAGACATAACTCCACTATTCAAAAGTGACAAAACTACAGAAAAACGAAACTATCGACCTATCACCGTTCTATCCGCATTATCAAAGGTCTTTGAACGGCTTCTATATGCTCAGATGGTCGACTTCGCGGATACGTTCCTAGTTCCCTACTTATGTGGTTTTCGGAAAGGTTTCAACACACAGCATGCGCTGTTGAGATTAATGGATATCTGCAAGAATTCCCTAGATAAAAAAGGGGTGGTTGGTGCCTTGCTAATGGATCTCTCAAAAGCGTTTGATTGCATAGACCATGAGCTATTAATTGCGAAATTAAATGCCTATGGTTTTTGTAAAGATGCTCAATTATTGATTTATATTTACCTGTCCGGTAGAAGACAAAGGGTAAAATTAAATGGTTCATTCAGCACTTGGCGAGAAACCTTTGCAGGTGTACCACAAGGATCAGTCCTTGGGCCTCTTCTCTTTAATTTATATATTAATGATTTATTCTTAATGGTAACTGATACTGCAGTATGTAACTTTGCTGATGATACTACGATTTTTGCAGCTGACTGTCAATTAGATAAAGTTTTAGAACGGCTAGAAACTGATGCTCTTATTTTATCAAAATGGTTTCCAGAAAACTTTATGAAATTGAATGCAGGGAAATGTCATCTTCTTACTTTTGGAACAAATCAAGATGACTTTAAGATCAAAATCGGTGAGGCCATTGTTGAAGAAAGCTCTGAAGAAAAACTGCTAGGGGTGATAATAGATAAAAATCTTAATTTCAAAAGTCACGTCTCAAATTTATGCAAAAGAGCCAGCCAAAAACTGCATGCTCTTGCTAGAGTTTCGCCATTTATGGGCTCTGATAAACTGCGTCTCCTAATGAACAGCTTCATAAAAGCTCAGTTTAGTTACTGCCCCCTAATTTGGATGTTCCATGACAGATGTCTGAATGCTAAAGTAAATAAAATCCACGAAAGAGCACTCAGAATTGTTTATAAAGACAGTCATGCTGACTACGAAGCATTGCTGACTTTGGATAATGCAGTATCAATTCACCAACGCAATCTACAGTACTTGATGATAGAAATATACAAAACCAAACATAACCTGAACCCTAGTTTCATGAGTGAGATTTTTGAAACAAGAAATGTACATTATGACTTGCGAACTAAAAATAATCTTTGCATTCCAAAAGCCAGGACAACTTCTTATGGTATAGAAACTGCGAGATATTTAGGTCAAAAACTGTGGCAAACACTACCTCACAGTATAAGAGAGTCCCAATCATTGGCAACATTTAAAAAAGAATTAAGAGCACACCCTATAGAATGCGACTGTAGATTGTGTAAAAAATTTATTGCTGGGTTAGGTTTTATTTAGAACATTATACCTTAAACCTTTTTAATATTGTATCATATATTTTTATTTCATACTAACTCTTATTAGATAGTTGGCCTTAATTAGCTTCTTTATAGCTATCAACCGTTCATTTAGTACGCCAACTTTAAACAAATTATTTATTATTTATATATATTATTATTATATAAGCACCAGCAGCAGCACCAGCACCAGCATCAGCACCAGCATCAGCACCAGAACCATCACCAGCCCAAGCACCAGGTCCAGCACAAGCATCAGCACCACCACCAACACCAGCACCAGCACCAGCACCAGCACAAGCCTAAGCACCAGGACAGGCAGAAGCGCCAACACCAACACCAGCACAAGCACCGGGTCAAGCAGAAGCACCAGCTCTGACACCAGTACCAGCACTAGCACCAGCACCAGCCTAAACACCAGTACAGGCACAAGCACCAGCACCAGCATCATCACCAGCACCAGCGGCACTAACACCAGCATCATCACTCTTTTACTAGTACAAGCAGCAGCACAAGTGCTAGTACCGGCCAAAGCACCAGCACAAGCACCAACACCAGCTCCAGCACCAGCACTAGCTCCAGCCTAAGCACCAGGACAGGCATATGCGCCAGCACCAGCACTAACACCAAGCACCAGCACCAGCACCACAACAAGCAACTGATCCAAGACAAGTACCAGCACCACCACCAGCATCACCACCATTACCAGCCTAAGCATCAGGACAGGCACAAGTGCCAGCATCATCAAAAGCATTGACACAGGCTCCAGCACCAGCACCAGATCCAGCACTAGTACAGGCACCAGCACAAGCGCCAGTACCGGCCCAGGCACCAGAACAAGCACCAGCACCAGCACCAGCAAAATCACCAGGACCAGCACAAGAACCAGCCGCACCTCTAGCACCACCACCAGCACCAGCACCAATCTAAGCACCAGGACAGGCGCAAGCGCCAGCACCAGCACCAACAGGAGACAAGCAACAGCACCAGCACCAGCACCAGCTCTAGCATTAGTACAGGTACCAGCATAAACACAGGCACCAGCCCAGGCACCAGCACTAAATCAGGCACCAGCAGAAGCACCAGCACGAGAACAAGCACCAGGACCGATAACACCTACAGCACCAGCACAGGCACCAGCACCAGCACCAGCTCCAGCACCAGCCCTTGTACAAGCACCAGTACAAGAACAAGCACCAGCACCAGCACCAGCACCAGCACTAGTACAGGCACTACCACAGGCACCAGCACAGGAACCAGCACAAGCTCCAGCACCAGCACCAACACCACGACAAGCAACAGATCCCACACAAGTACCAGCACCGTCACTAGCGCCATCACCAGCACCAGCCTAAACTCCAGGACAGGAAAAAGTGCCAGCACGAAAAACAACAACAGCACAAGCACTGGGTTAAACACGAGTACCAGCACCACCACCAGCATCAGCACCGGCACCTCTACAAGTGCCAACATAAGCACCAGCACCAACACAAGCATTAGAACAAAAACCAGTACAAGCACCAGCTCCAGTACCACTACCAGCACCACCACCAGCACCAGTCCCAGCCTAAGTACCAGGACAGGAACAAGAGCCAGCACCAGCACCAACACCAGCATAGGCACTGGGTCAAGCACAAGCAACAGCACCACCACCAGCACCAGCTCTAGCATTAGTACAGGTACCAGCATAAGAGGAGGCACTAGCTCAGGCACTAGCACTAAATCAGGCACCAGCACAAGCAGCAGCACGAGAACAAGCACCCAGACCAACCACCTACAGCACAAGCGCAGGCACCGGCACCAGCACCAGCACCACCACCAGCACCAGCACCAGCACAAGCCCTTTTACAAGCACCAGTACAAGACCAAGCACCAGCACCAGCACCAGCACAGGCACCAGCACAGGCACCAGCACAGGCACCAGCACAGGCACCAGCACAGGCACCAGCACAGGCACCAGCACAGGCACCAGCACAGGCATCAGAACCAGCTCCAGCTTCAGCAATAGAACAGGCATCAGGACAGGCAGAAGTGCCAGCATCAGCAAAAGCAACGGCACAGGCAGCAGCACCAGCAATAGTACCAACCCCCACAGCAGCTCTTTTACTAGTACAGGCAGCAGCACAAGCGCCGGCACTGTTTCAGGCTCCAGCACTAATACAGGCACAAGCACAAGTGCCAGTACCGGCCCAGACACCAGCCCAAGCACCAGGTCAAGCACAAGCATCAGCACCACCACCAGCCTAAGCACCAGGACAGGCACAAGAACCAACACCAGCATTAACACCAGCACTAGCACTAGGTCAAGCACAAGCACCACCACCACCACCAGCACGAGCACCAGCACTAGCACCAGCCTAAGCACCAGGACAGGCACAAGCGCCAGCATCAGCAACAACAACGGCACACGAACCAGCACCAGCATCAGCACCAGCACAAGCACAGGCTCAATCAAAAGCACCAGCACCAAAACCACCACCACCAGCATCACTACCAGCACCAGCACCAGACCACGACAGATACCACCGCCTGCAGCAGCACTAGCCTTAGAACCAGAACCAAAACCAGCAGAAGCACTGGCACTGGCCCAAGTTCAAGGTACGAGCGTCAGCACAAGCACCAGCGCCAAAACAACCACCAGCACTAGCACAGGAACCTGCACCAGCACCAATATTACCACCAGCACCAAAACCAGATCTAGCACCAGTTCCAGCACAAGCACTGGTGCGAGAACCAGCACAAGCACCAGCACCAGCACCAACATCAGCACTAGCACTGGGTCAAGAACAAGCACCAGCACCACTCCCAGCACCAGCGCCACCAGCAGTACCACCACCAGCACAAGCACCAGCCTAAGCACCTGGACAGGAACAAGCTAGAGCATCATTTAATGCAACAGCACAGGCACCTAAACCGGCACCAGCACCACCTCCATCACTAGTACAGGCACCAGCACGAGCGCTGGCACCGGCCCAGGTACCAGCATGAAGCAACAGCATCAGCAATAGCCTAAGCACCAGCCTAAGCACCAGCACCAGCACCATCACAAACACCAGCGTTAACACCAGCAAAAGCACTGGGTCAAGCACAAGCACCAGCACCATTACCAGCACCAACACATGCACAAGCACTGGGTCAAGTACAAACACCAGCACCAGAACCAGCACCAGCACCAGGACCAGCCTAAGCACCAGGACCAGCCTAAGCACCAGGACAGGAAACAATTGCCACCATCCGCAAAAGCAACCGCAGAGGCACCAGCATCAGTCCCAGCTCCAGCACCAGCAGCAGCACCAGCCCAAGCACCAGAACTAGCACCACGACCAGCACCAACCTAAGCACCAGGACAGGCACAAGCTCCAGCACCAGCACCAACAGCAGCACAAGCACTGGGTCAAGCTCAAGCACCACCACCACAACCAGCACCAGCACCAGCGCCAGCACCAGCACCAGCACCAACACCAACACAAGCACTGGGTCAAACACAAGCAGCAGTACCACCACCAGCACCAGCACCAGCCTAAGCACCAGCACCAGCACCACCAACAGCTCGAGCACCAGCGCCAGCACCAGCGCCAGCACCAGCACCAGCACCAACACCAGCACAAGCACTGGGTCAAGCACAAGCACCAGCACCATTACCAGCACGAACACCAGCACAAGTACTGCGTCAAGCACAAACACCAGCACCAGAACCAGCACCAGGACCAGCCTAAGCACCAGAACTAGCACCAGGACCAGCACCAACCTAAGCACCAGGACAGGCACAAGATCCAGCACCAGCACCAACAGCAGCACAAGCACTGGGTCAAGAAGAAGCACCAGCACCAGCCCCAGCACCAGTGCCACCAGCAGCACCACCACCAGCACAAGCAACAGCCTAAGCACCTGGACAGGAACAAGCTCCAGCATCATTTAATGCAACAGCACAGGCACCTGAACCGGCACCAGCACCACCTCCATCACTAGTACAGGCACCAGCACGAGCGCTGGCACAGGCCCAGGTACCAGCAAAAAGCAACAGCATCAGCACCAGCAACAGCCTAAGCACCAGCCTAAGCACCAGCCTAAGCACCAGCCTAAGCACCAGCCTAAGCACCAGCACCAGCACTATCACCAACACCAGCACCAACACCAGCATAAGCATCGGATCCAGCACAAGCATCAGCACCACCACCAACACCAGCACCAACACCAGCACCAGCACCAGCACCAGCCTAAGCACCAGGACAGGCACAAGCGCCAGCACCAGCAACAACACCAGCAAAAGCACAAGGTCAAGCACAAGCAACAGCACCATCACCAGCACCAGCAGCAGCACCAGCACCATCACCAGCTCAAGTACCGGGTCCAGCAAAAGCATCAGCACCAAAACCAACACCAGCACCACCACTAGTACCAGCAGCAGCCTGAGCACCAGCGCAAGCGTTGGCACCGGCCCAGGTACCAGCAAAAAGCAACAGCATCAACACCAGCACCAGACTAAGCACCAGCCTAAGCACCAGCACCATCACCAACACCAGCACCAACACCAGCACAAGCACTGGGTCAAGCACAAGCACCAGCCCCAGCACCATTACCAGCACCAACACCAGCACAAGCACTGGGTCAAGCACAAACACCAGCACCAGAACCAGCACCAGGACCAGCCTAAGCACCAGGACAGTCGCAATTGCCACCATCAGCAAAAGCAACCGCACAGGCACCAGCACCCGTCCCAGATCCAGCACCAAGACCAGCACCAGCACCAGCAGCAGCACTAGCACCAGCACAAGCACCAGCACCAGGACCAAGGCCAGGACCAGGACCAGGACCAGGACCAGGACCAGGACCAGGACCAGGACCAGGACCAGGACCAGGACCAGGACCAGGACCTGGACCAGAACCAGGACCAGGACCAAGACCAGGACAAGGACCAGGACCAGGACCAGGACCAGCACAAGAAGCGGGTCCAGCACAAGCAGCAGCACCACCACCAGTACCAGCAACACAACCAGCAGGAGCACCAGGACAGGCACAAGCGCCTAACACTAGCACAAGCACTTAGTAAAGCACCAACACCAGCACCAGCACCAGCCTAAGCACCAGAAAGGCACAAGCACCAGCATCAGCAAAAGCAAAGGCACAGGCACCAGCATCAGCACCAGCACCAGCTAAAGCAACGGGTCGAGCACAAGAACAAGCACCACCTCCAGCACCTGCCCCAGCAGCAGCATTAGCACCAGCCTAAGCACCAGGACAGGCACAAGCGCCAGCACCAGCACCAGGACCAAAACTAGCACAAGCACCAGCACCACCACCAGCACCAGCACCGCCAGTACCAGCCTAAGCACCAGGAAAGCAAGAAGAGCCATCTCCAGCATTAACACCAGCACAAGCTCTGGGTCAAGCACAAGCAACAAAACCAGACCCACCACCAGAACCAGCAGCAGCCTAAGCACAAAATCCAGCACTAGCACCAGCACCAGCACGAGCAATATCACCAGCACAACCATTTGCAGGCACCAGCACCAGCACCAGCACCATCAGCAACACCAGCACCAACACCAGCACAAGCACTGGGTCAAGCACAAGCACCAGCACCAGCACCAGCACCAACAGCAGCACAAGCATTGAGTCAAGCACAAACACCAGCACCAGAACCAGCACCAGGACCAGGACCAGCCTGAGCACCAAGACAGGTAGAAGCACAAGCACCAGCACCAGCATCAGCACCAACACAAGCACCAGCACTATCACCCGCTCCAGCGTCAGAACCAACATAAGCACCAGGTCCAGCACAAACACCAGCAGTAGTATAGGCAAAAGCACAGGCACAAGCACCAGAACCAGCATCAACACCACCATCAGCACAGGCACCAGCACCAGCACAAACACCAGCACAAGCACAAGCAACGGCACAGGCACTAGCACCAGCACCACCAGCACCAGGACCAGAACCAGCAACAGCACCAGCTCCAGCTCTTTTACTAGTACAGGCACCAGAACAAGCGCCGCCACCAGCCCAGGCTCAAGCAGATACAACAGCATGAGCACCAGCACCAGCCTTAGCACCAGTACCAGCACCAGCACCAGCACCAACACCAGCACCAACACCAGCACCAACACCAGCACAAGCACTGGGTCAAGCACAAGCACCAGAACCAGCACCAGCACCAGGACCAGCCTAAGCACCAGGACAGGCACAATTGCCACCATCAGCAAAAGCAAAAGCACAGGATCCAGCACCAGTCCCAGCCCCAGCACCAGCAGCAGCACCAGCCTAAGCACCAGAACTAGCACCAGCACCAGCACTAGCACCAGGACCAGCATCAGCACCAGCACCAGCACCAGCACCAACAGCAGCACAAGCATTGGGTCAAGCACAAACACCAGCTCAAGAACCAGCACCAGCACCAGGACCAGCCTAACCACCAAGACAGGTAGAAGCACAAGCACCAGCGCCAGCATCAACACCAACACAAGCACCAGCACTATCACCCGCTCCAGCGTCAGAACCAACAGAAGCACCAGGTCCAGCACAAACACCAGCACTAGTATAGGCAGAAGCACAGGAACAAGCACCAGAACCAGCATAGACATCACCATCAGCACAGGCACCAGCACTAGCAACAGCACAAGCACCGGGTCTAGTATAAGCACCAGCACCAGCACCATCAGCAGCACCAGCACCAGCACCTGCCTAAGCACCAGGACAAGCACAGGCGCCAGCACCAGCACCAACAGCAGCACTAGCACTGGGACAAGAACAAGCACCAACACCAGAACCAGCACCAGGACCAGCCTAAGCACCAGGACAGTCCCAATTGCCACCATCAGCAAAAGCAACCGCACAGGCACCAGCACCAGTCCCAGCTCCAGCACAAAGACCAGCACCAGCACCAGCAGCAGCACCAGCACCAGCACCAGCACCAGGACCAAGGCCAGGACCAGGACCAGGACCAGGACCAGGACCAGGACCAGGACAAGGACCAGGACCAGAACCAGGACCAAGACCAGGACCAGGACCAGGATCAGAACAAGAAGCGGGTCCAGCACAAGCAGCAGCACCACCACCAGTACCAGCAACACAACCAGCACGAGCACCAGGACAGGCACAAGCGCCTAACACTAGCACAAGCCCTTACTAAAGCACCAACACCAGCACCAGCACAAGCCTAAGCACCAGAAAGGCACAAGCACCAGCATCAGCAAAGCAAAGGCACAGGCACCAGCATCAGCACCAGCACCAGCTAAATCAACGGGTCCAGCAGAAGAACAAGCACCACCTCCAGCACCTGCCCCAGCAGCAGCAACAGCACCAGCCTAAGCACCAGGACAGGCACAAGCGCCAGCACCAGCACCAGGACCAAAACTAGCACAAGCACCAGCACCACCACCAGCACCAGCACCACCAGTACCAGCCTAAGCACCAGGAAAGCAAGAAGAGCCATCTCCAGCATTAACACCAGCACAAGCTCTGGGTCAAGCACAAGCAACAAAACCAGACCCACCACCAGAACCATCAGCAGCCTAAGCACAAAATCCAGCACTAGCACCAGCACCAGCTCCAGCACCAGCAAAAGCACCGGGTCCAGCACAAGCACCAGCACCAGCACCAACACCAGCACAAGCACTGGGTCAAGCGCAAGCACCAGCACCAGAACCAGCACCAGCACCAAGACCAGCCTAAGCACCAGGACAGTCACAATTGCCACCATCAGCAAAAGCAACCGCACAGGCACCAGCACTAGCACCAGCACAAGCACCGGGCCTAGTACAAGCACCAGCACAAGCAGCATCACCAGCACCAGCACCAGCACCTGCCTAAGCACCAAGACAAGCACAAGCGCCAACACCAGCACCAACATCAGCACAAGAACTGGGTCAAGAAGAAGCACCAGCACCACCCCCAGTACCAGCGCCACCAGCAGCACCACCACCAGCACAAGCAACAGCCTAAGCACCTGGACAGGAACAAGCTCCAGCATCATTAAATGCAACAGCACAGGCACCTGAACCGGCACCAGCACCACCTCCATCACTAGTACATGCACCAGCTAGAGCGCTGGCACAGGCCCAGGTACCAGAAAGAAGCAACAGCATCAGCACCAGCAACAACCTAAGCACCAGCCTAAGCACCAGCCTAAGCACCAGCCTAAGCACCAGCCTAAGCACCAGCCTAAGCACCAGCCTAAGCACCAGCACCAGCACTATCACCAACACCAGCACCAACACCAGCATAAGCATCGGATCCAGCACAAGCATCAGCACCACCACCAACACCAGCACCAACACCAGCACCAGCACCAGCACCAGCCTAAGCACCAGGACAGGCACAAGCGCCAGCACCAGCAACAACACCAGCAAAAGCACAAGGTCAAGCACAAGCAACAGCACCATCACCAGCACCAGACGCAGCACCAGCACCATCACCAGCCCAAGCACCGGGTCCAGCAAAAGCATCAGCACCAAAACCAACACCAGCACCACCACCAGTACCAGCAGCAGCCTGAGCACCAGGAAAGTCACAATTGCCACCATCAGCAAAAGCAACTGCACAGGCACCAGCACCAAACCCAGCTCCAGCACCAGGACCAGCACCAGCAGCAGCACAAGGACCAGGACCAGGACCAGGACCAAGACCAAGACCAGGACCAGGACAAGGACCAGGACCAGGACCAGGACCAGGACCAGGACCAGGACCCGGACCAGGAGCAGGACCAGAACCAGGACCAGGACCAGGACCAGGACCAGCACAAGAAGCGGGTCCAGCACAAGCAACAGCAGCACCACCAGAACCAGCAACACAACCAGCACAAGCACCAGGACAGGCACAAGCACCGAGCACCAGCACAAGCCTTTTCTAAAGCACCAACACCACCACCAGCACCAACACCAGCACCAGCACCAGCCTAAGCACCAGAAAGGCACAAGCGCCAGCATCAGTAAAAGCAACAGCATCAGCACCAGCAAGAGCCTAAGCACCAGCCTAAGCACCAGCACCAGCACCAGCGCCAGCACCATTACCAACACCAGCACCAGCGCCAGCACAAGCACTGGGTCAAGAAGAAGCACCAGCACCACCCTTTTTACTAGTACAGGCACCACAACATGCGCCGCCACCAGCCCAGGCTCAAGCAGATACAACAGCATCAGCACCAGCACCAGCCTTAGCACCAGTACCAGCACCAGCACCAGCAGCATTACCAGCACCAACACCAGCACAAGCACTGGGTCAAGCACAAGCACCAGCACCAGAACTAGCACGAGGATCAGCCTAAGCACAAGGACAGCCACAATTGCCACCATCAACAAAAGCAACGGCACAGGCACCAGCACCAGCACTAGCACCAGCACCAGCTCTTTTACTAATACAGGCAGCATCACAACCGCCGGCACCGGCCCAGGGTCCAGCACTTATACAGGGACAAGCACAATTGCCGGTACCGGCCCAGGCACCAGCACCAGCACCAGCACCAGCACCAGCACCAGCACCAGTACCAGCACCAGCACCAGCACCAACATCAGCACCAGCACCAGCACCATCGCCAGCCCAAGCACAGGGACACCAGCACCACCACCACCATGAGCACCAGCCTAAGCACCAGGACAGGCACAAGCGCCAGTACCAGCACCAGCTCCAGCAACAGCAACGGAACAAGAAACATACAAGCACATGCACAAGCTTCAGCACCAGCACCAGCTCCAGCACTAGTACAGACACCAGCATAGGCACCAGCTCAGCCACCAGCACAGGCACCAGTAACAGCACCAGCACAAACACCACCCCCAGTAGCTGCACCAGCCTAAGCACCAACACCAGCACCAGCTATAAAACTAGTAAAGGCACCAGCACAAGTGCCATTACCGCCCACGCACCAGCGAAAGCACCAGCACCACTATCAGTACCACCACCAGCAACAGTACCAGCCAAAGCTCCAGGAAAGCCAAAAGAGCCAGCACCAGCATCAACACCAGCACAACGACAGGGTCAAGAGCAAGCACCAGCACTACCACGAGCTCCAACACCATCACCAGCACCACTACAAGCACCGGCCCAGGGTCCAGCACTAATACAGGAACAAGCACAAGTGCCAGTACCGGCCCAGGCACCAGTATAAGCACCAGCACCAACATCAGCAC
Organism: Rhopilema esculentum; assembly: GCF_013076305.1. Next base: position 172,994 of record NW_027019328.1, read on the forward strand.
CAGCACCATCACCAGCCCAAGCACCGGGTCCAACATAATCATCAGCACCACCACCAACACCAGCACCACCACCAGCACCAGCACAACCACCAGCCTGAGCACCAGGACAGGCACAAGCGCAAACACCAGCACCAACACTAGCACAAGCACTGGGTCAAGCACAAGCACCAGCACCAGCACCAGCACCACCACCCAGACCAGCACCGGCCTAAGCACCAAGACAGGCAGAAGCACCAGCACCAGCACCAGCACAAGAACTGGGTGAAGCACAAGTATTAGCATCAGCACTAGCAACAGCACCAACACCAGCACCAGCACAAGCACCAGCACCAGCATCAACATCACCACCAGCACAGGCACCAGCACCAGCACAAACATCTGCACAAGCACAAGCAACGGTACAGGCACCAGCACAAACACCAGCACAATCACAAGCAACGGTACAGGCACCAGCACCACCAACACCAGCACAAGCACCAGCACCAGCACCAGAACCAGAACCAGCAACAGCACTAGCTCCAGTACTAGTACAGGCACCAGTACAAGAGCCGCCACCAGCCCAGGCACAAGCAGAAGCAACAGTATCAGCACCAGCAACAGCAGATGCACCAGCACCAGCAGCAAAACCAGCACCAGCTTCAGCACTAGTAGAGGCATTAGGACAGGCAAAAACGCCAGCATCATCAAGACCAACGGCACAGGCACCAGCACTAGCACCAGCACCAGCAGCACAAGCGCCGAGCACCAGCACAAGCCTTTTCTAAAGCACCAACACCACCACCAGCACCAACACCAGCACCAGCACCAGCCTAAGCACCAGAAAGGCACAAGCGCCAGCATCAGCAAAAGCAACGGCACAGGCACCAGCACCAGCACCAGCACCAGCACCAGCTAAAGCAACGGGTCCAGCACAAGAACAAGCACCACCTCCAGCACCTTCCCCAGCAGCAGCAACAGCACTAGCCTAAGCACCAGAAAGGCACAAGCGCCAGCATTAGCAAAAGCAACGGCACAGGCACCAGCACTAGCATTAGCACAAGCACCGGGTCTAGTTCAAGCACCAGCACCAGCAGCATCACCAGCACCAGCACCAGCACCTGCCTAAGCACCAAGACAAGCACAAGCGCCAGCACCAGCACCAACATCAGCACAAGCACTGGGTCAAGAACAAGCACCAGCACCACCCCCAGCACCAGCGCCACCAGCAGCACCACCACCAGCACAAGCACCAGCCTAAGCACCTGGACAGGAACAAGCTCCAGCATCATTTAATGCAACAGCACAGGCACCTGAACCGGCACCAGCACCACCTCCATCACTAGTACAGGCACCAGCACGAGCGCTTGCACAGGCCAAGGTACCAGCAAAAAGCAACAGCATCAGCACCAGCAACAGCCTAAGCACCAGCCTAAGCACCAGCCTAAGCACCAGCCTAAGCACCAGCCTAAGCACCAGCCTAAGCACCAGCCTAAGCACCAGCACCAGCACTATCACCAACACCAGCACCAACACCAGCATAAGCATCGGATCCAGCACAAGCATCAGCACCACCACCAACACCAGCACCAACACCAGCCTAAGCACCAGAACAGGCACAAGCGCCAGCACCAGCACCAACACCAGCAAAAGCACAAGGTCAAGCACAAGCAACAGCACCATCACCAGCACCAGCAGCAGCACCAGCACCATCACCAGCCCAAGCACCGGGTCTAGCAAAAGCATCAGAACCAAAACCAACACCAGCACCACCACCAGTACCAGCAGCAGCCTAAGCACCAGCACAAGCGCTGGCACCCGCCCAGGTACCAGCAAAAAGCAACAGCATCAGCACCAGCAACAGACTAAGCACCAGCCTAAGCACCAGCACCAGCACCAGCGCCATCACCAACACCAGCACCAACACCAGGACAAGCACTGGGTCAAGCACAAACACCAGCACCAGAACCAGCACCAGGACCAGCCTAAGCACCAGGACAGTCCCAATTGCCACCATCAGCAAAAGCAACCGCACAGGCACCAACACCAGTCCCAGCTCCAGCACCAGGACCAGCACCAGCAGCAGCACCAGCACCAGGACCAGGACCAGGACCAGGACCAAGACCAAGAGCAGGAGCAGGACCAGGACCAGGACCGGAACCAGGACCAGGAACAGGACCAGGACCAGGACCAGGACCAGGACCAGGACCAGGACCAGGACCAGGACCAGGACCAGCGCAAGAAGCGGGTCAAGCACAAGCACCAGCACCACCACCACCACCAGCACCAGAACCAGCAGCAGCACTAGCCTAAGCACCTGAACCAGCACCAGCACCAGCTCCATCACTAGTTCAGGGACCAGCACAAGCACTGGGTCAAGCGCAAGCACCAGCACCAGCACCATTACCAGCACCAACACCAGCACAAGCTCTGGGTCAAGCACAAGCACCTGCAACAGAACCAGCACCTGCATCAGGACCAGCCTAAGCACCAGGACAGTCACAGTT
>NW_027019328.1:188282-273643 GCF_013076305.1 Rhopilema esculentum
CGGAATACGACGAAATACAAAATCAATTATACCGAGATGTCCCACCCACTCTTTCTCTAGCTCTGCCATTGGGAACTTTGCAGTGGGATGTATGCCCAGGCTAAATTTTTTGTGTACCTTGACTCGCACTATAAGGCGATACGTCTGCTAACGGTGGTCAAGACCTAAATAGTGGATAACATGAACTCACACGAATATGAAACAATAGATTGGTTTTACCTATTGATTTCATTTGACATAACAAATACAGTGGAATCCCGATATAACGAACTTTGAAGGAAACCAGAAAATAGTTTGTTATATCAGGAGTTCGTTTTATCAGGGGTTCGTTGTATCGGGATTCCACTGTATGCTATGCTCCTATGTCAATGGTCCTACCTCTTGAGCTGTAATTTCCTCTCTTTATCAGATCTAAATAAAGTTTTCTACGTTTCCCATTTTGCCATCCAGTTACGAATAAACGTTACTTTGTTTCCATTAAATTTCCACGATATTTTCTACAATTTCACTGTTTCATAAGACTGCATTGTCACATTATCAACATGTGTTGCTAAGAATGGTTTTTAGCCAACAATTTAAAAGCACCTAATAAATTTGATGGTAATTGCACTGAAGCAATAGTTATACCATTACAAATTTGAAGAAAGGCAATCGTGTTTTATATTCCTTAGTTATCAATAAGACACTTTGATGAATTATTTAACCAGATCGATATTTCAATTATTGACCTCTTGCATAGATGTTTTGGATAGGGCAATCAGTTTTTAGGCAAGTGTCCCCCTATTGTCTTATAGTTTTCTATAGAGGAGACACTTTTGAATATTGTCGTTTTGCTATGTGTTTCAGTCCCCTCAGACACTTTCGCATACAGTTTTGTTATGCAAAAGTGTCCCCCTATTGCTTTATAGAGGGGGGACTTTTGCATAGTGTCGTTTTGTTGTGCGTTTCGGTCCCCCCAGACACTTTCGCATGAGGGGACCAAAACGCATATCACACCGCAATTGTGTAGACAAAAGGAGTTCGTTTTCTCTCTTGGACTCCAATGGAAGATTTTCTTTAGGCACACTAAACGGCACTGATTGGACAACTATACCGGTCTTGTGCTTGCATTTTCGTGTTCTTTTGGACCCTTATTCTGACGTTTATGCTCTGAGGAGTGTCAGACGAAAAAGCTTTTACCCAATATGTTACAAAATTGTTGCTTTTATCAAAGCCATTTTCAAGTTCTGTACCGCCAAAAAACAGTTCATAATACTCTTCAATTCTAACGATCCCTGCTACTGGCAACTTCTAAAACAAACAAAGACAAACAAACTTTTTCTTTTTTTTCTCAATTTTTATGTTTATGCTTGTAATAGTCTTTTTCTTTGTAAACCCAGGCTAGCCAATTGCAAATTACCTTTGTAAAAGTGAAATTTGTAATTGTAGTTTTAATTGAATTGAAAATGAAAAGTTTTAATTATTATTATAATCCCAATATTTACGGAACGCCTCTGATAGATCTATCTAATAACCTTGCAACTCTCAGTTCTTTTTCACCAGGATAGTACTTTTACTCCTCACAAAGTTTTCCATTTAAACAAAGCTGTCTTGGACTCTCTCTGCACCTTCTATCCCTCATACTCTTGGTCTTTAGGTTCTTCTAAAGACCTATATGCTTCTGACAGGTCTCACCCAACCAAATACAATTTTCAGAATGCAAAAATCGCAATCAAAACTCGCCTCACTGATCTTATTGCTCGTTCCCATACACTACCCATATGCGAAGCTGTTGGAGGGTTGAATATCCACTTGATGTGCTTCTGAAGAAGACATTTGTGCACCCGGTTCTGATTCCATTGTTGAATTGCAGTTCTGAGTTCTCCTTCACCACTTCTAAAGTTTGGGCCATTGTCACACTTTATTTGCTCGGGACGTCCTCGTCTGGAAATGAATCTTCGTTAAGCATTTATAAATGAATCTGTATCCATACTGAAAACAATCTCGATGTGAATTGTTCTTATAGCGAGACAAGTGAATATAACTCCATACCTCTTTACCAAGCATCTTCCTCTTTTGACCAGGTAGGGACCAAAACAGTCTATTCCAACGAATGAAAAAGGTGGTTTATCTGGTGTTACTCTATCTTCTGGCAAATCATCCATTTTCTGTTTTCCCAAATTTCCGCATCGACGTTTGCAATCAAAACAACCTCTAATTATTCGATCTGGACATTTTGGCCAAGAGTATATCCTTGCCTGAATGATCTAAAATCCTTCGCGTATATAGGCAAGGACATCTTCGCACATCAAGCACTTCGGTCGCCACTCGAAGTGACAGTTTGGAGTATCCTATTTACGTGACAATACTGAAACCGGTGTCTATTGTTTACTGAAAACCTGTGAAAACTGGTGCCCAAAGGTTTCCTTTATGCGAAAAAAACCGATAACTAAAAAGCATACTCGATTGCGATATCCATAGCTCGAATATGTGGAAGCTTTATAACAAAATGATACAAAATGAAATACGGATGCAAACAAGAATCTGAGGTTTCGTATTGAGGGACTAGACTTTCTTTCTCGGAAAAAATTCATGAAAATTAGAATTGAAGTTGCAAGAAGATCCTTTCATTCTCTCAATCAATACAACAGCTTCTTGTTTTTTACATTGATGTTCACTTTGAACCAATGGGCACCCTTCCTTTCTTCCCCAACGTCTGTCACTAGCTTTTCCTAATAATCAATAATCAGTGTTTTTCTGAGAATCGTTGAATCGTCTGTTTTACGCGGTATTTTAATTTGTTAAATTTTAGTCTGGGACATGCATTTTTATCCATTCTAGAAGGTTTAATTTCAAAAATTTTCTTCCGCGTCGGAACCACCCCTCCCCCTCCCCCCAGGTTCGTTTTCGTGCCGCCATCTCTTATGACAACCGTTGGTTGTGCCTGTTGACATTTGCAGCTTGAAGCAATACTGTTAGATCTTACATTATCTATATTTCTGCAAGCATCACCTCTCAACAAAATCGGGTTTTCTTGCCACAACCAAAGCAAAATTTGCCAAAGGCTGTGCAGCAATCTTTGTTTCTTTTATGGCTACGTCCACGAAATTTGCAAACTGAAATGAAACCTTGTGTGTCTCCAGTGGTCTTTCTTGGGCTACTTTGCTTTCCAACACAATTTGCAATGAGATCATGATTATCTTCTTGGCCAGCCATTGCTTTTGTTTGAGCAGTCGTTGTTTCTGTGGCCCTGCATAAGTCAATGCATCTGGATAATGATAGATTTGGCTCCTGCAGCAGCTTACGTCGCACAGCATTATTATAAATTCCGCAAATAATTCAGTCACGTATCAACTCATCATTAAGTGGTCCAAACGCACATGTGGCTGCGAGGGCACACAACAAAGCGGCAGATGTTTTGATTGATTCTAAAGGTACATGAGTACGATAATTGAATTTTTAGCGTTCGAAAATTACATTTGTTTCTCCAATACAGTAAGTATTCCATAATGCCAAAATTCTCTCAATATTTTGACATTCACCCTCCTCCTGGTAAGATAGTGAATTGTGTAAACGGAGAGCTTCCGGTCCTATACAACTGATGGAAGCAGGCACTCAAAAATTGTCTGGTTTAGACTTCAAATTCGTAATAGTTTCGTAGGCATCATAAATTGCTTCCATTGCAGGGGCGGATCCAGAGGGGTGCGAAGGGGGCTCGAGCACCCCTCAGATTTGAGGAAAAACTTTTTGGGGATTAAAGCTTATTCTATCGCAATTTTGTTTATAATTATTTAAACCATTTATTATCTCTTTTACCGAGAAGTATGCACATCTCCTGAAATTGTTATATCCGCTTCAATGCCCCGTCTCACAACTGTTCAACATTGTTATTTCAGTCCATGCATTGAAGTGTTATCAAACTCCCCCTGGTTTTACTGTATAGCATTCTACAGACTCGGAAAGCATTGTCTCCTCTTATAACCAGCCACTTGAGGAACCCGTGGCCTGTAAATTATACGATTTTCTGCACCCGTGGAAGTGAATCTAGCCAATCACGGTGCCAGGTCGAGGGGTTCTAAACTTTGGCGCGAGAACCCATGGATTTCAAAATCCAAAACATCAAAGAATACCGACCAAACCAGGGGGAGTTTCTTCGCTTCAATCTACAGTCAAATGTATAGTGGTTTTATGACCAGGGGGAGTTAAGCTTGAACAGGGGGAGTTGAGGTTGACCAGGGGGAGTTGAATTATGATACAGCACGCGACGATTGCTTAGGTAAAGTGCAAATTTGCAATTTCCGTAGGTCTTTTGACGATCTTTACCTGGTGCTCGATGCTGTAACGGCAGAACTTGTAAACGCTTTGGTTTATATAACAGAACGGATTCAAGTTTCAACTCCGTGTTTCACGTCTTATTCATAGACCATGAGGTATTCTTTTGTTAATCATTCAAGAACTACATACAAAACATTTCAAAAACTTGCCCATACTATTCTTGACCAAAAGGGGTTTTCTTCTTATTCCTACTTATATTCCTACGAATTCTTTTTTCTCTAAAGATTTCAAATTCATAAAAATACTCAAAACGGCAGGCCCAGGCGAAACGTTCAGGGCCTCATTTGTTTGGTTTGGTATCATATGTCGATGCATGCCATGCATGCTGTGTTCGAATCCCTGTGTTCAACTTTTGTCCGACTTTTTTCTATTGTTCTATTGTCTCTAATCACGTGCACTGCACTTCAAGTTCAAGGGCTTCATTCCACCAGCCATGATCAAGTTCTAATGAATGGCTGCAAAGAGTCAAAAATTAAACTTTGCTTTGGAAATTTGTGGGCTCGGGCCTTTTGCCACTGCGGGCAATGATATCATATTTGGCTACAGTTTCTATACTTTTGTACCCTAAGTGAATATGAGGGGGAGAGCTGCAAATTGCGTTTGGCATTAAAGCTGAAGCCAAAGTTCCAAGTTCTGATCAAAGTGTAGCAAAAAATTACTATATCAATCAAGGCTTTTTAGTTTATGGAAGACTTTCATTTCATTATGGCTTATTAGCAGGGGGTACGGAGTTTGTGCATAGCAACACCCTTGGTTACCAAGCCTTACGTTTTAGCACCCCTCAGAATAATTTCTAGATCCGCCCCTGCATTGCTTCCATTTTTTGCTAAATTCTCTTCTAAGATTATTCGTGGGGGTAATGGCACATTAGATATGAACGCCGATGTTCCGCTATTTCCTTCAGAGGAAGCACTAGGCCCAGGCACGATTGGATCCGGATCTGTCATCGCAAAACAAGAACCAGCAAAGCAATAGTTTACCTCCTAAACATCAAAGATGGGTGTTTCACCTGACACCATTTAAAAGTATCCGGTAGATAACAGTATCCATTTAAAAGTATCCGGAAGAAATCGGTAGATAACAACCAGGGGCGGACGCAGAAAAAATCATGACCGTGGCACAAGAATAGTGTTAGGTGACCACGCCCTCTGGTCTTTCGGAAACGCCCAGTCTGAGCATACAGAGACGGGTATAGCTTTTATACCGAAAACATAGTTACATTTAGCGCAAAGCTGTCACCGCTCCTGTCGTTTTATCATTAAACAATACTGGCTCTATGTTTTCAACTTGCAAACGAAACGATGCAAACTGATGTAAGCCAGTCACTGGACGCACTTAAATGCTACACATTTGAAAATTTATAAATAATGGCTAGTTCTTACAACTGACAGATAAAATTATCTTTATCTTTAGCCAGATCAAATTATTGACAAATTAAACTAGGCATACTTTTGCGAAGCTTCGACAGCTCGTCCACGAAAAGTTCCTTCAAAGCTGCATGGACTCGCGATTTAATAGATTTTTCAACTATTCTTTGAATATCCATTGCCAAAGCAAAGGTAATATTTGCAACAAACTCAAATTCGAACTCAATAAAATTATTGCGTGCTGAATCGTCAGTTTCCTGCAGACCGAACACGTTTTGTTTGTTTACCCAGCAATCACCGGAATCACCTAAGCAAGTTCATACTCGACAGCACATTTTTTAAATATTTGTGCCACGGTGCCACTTAATGAAAGAACATACGGAATCTCGATGCAATTGATTTCAATACGCATTTCTCGGGTCTGAACAGAAGCATACAGAGCCTCGACCGTGGCACAAGAACAAAAGCACAGCCATTTGGTCTCAAAACATATTGTTTAAAAATGTGCGCGCATACTTCTATTTATATCTAGTGTGGCACGATTTGGTAGAGCCAATTATTCCGTGGTTAACAAAAGGCAAACAATAAGCAAATCCAACATGGCGTACTACTAAACCAACAGCGGAGAGGGGGCGTGGTAGATAGACGCTGGAGCGAAGAGGAATTGTTAGACAGCAAGGACCATATCGGGATACTTAGAACAGTCCATCATTTTCCAAAAATTTAAATTTGGAAATCTGACCGTGGCACGTGCAACCGGTGCCACTGTCTGAATCCGCCCCTGACAACGAAGGACACTCTTACTCGGTCTTTAATACTTCATTTTTTATTCTCACGCTTAGAAAATAACATAACCAAACGCGCGCATGCCCACATAACGTATATACGAGGCTAATAACGTCACACTCACATTTCTTCTATTGCTGAACATTCCTCACAAAAACTTGGGTTCCTCTCTAGAGCACGTGGATTCTTCTCACCATCACAACTCATAACTAATTATAAGCAGGGACGAAAATAAGTTGCTAATTTTGGAGGGGCGTGGAAGGATGAAAATTCCAACTTTAAGTGAGAAATTTTTGATGCGACCAGTAAATCTACTGTACCCACCAAATTGGTATTTGTAAATAGCCCGAACACCATAGTTCTATTTTCTTTATAACTACCAAAACCTTACTCAACAAATAGCCTAAAACATAAAAGCCTAAATCTCTAAATTTTGATCACCATGAAACAAAAATTTAAACTTACTGTAAGAAGTAAAGCAACAATCAAGCAAAACCAGTATTAAATATACTTAATGATTAGTAGTATTCTTTCAGATCGATTGATCAATTTTATGAAAACTACTAACACTTTTCAGATGACCAAATGCCTTTTCGTTCTTTACAATTGAAATGATGATTTGAGAGCAAACTTGTGCATATGCCTGATTCGAAAGATGAAACACTCTTCTTTGATCAAATACTTCTACTGCAATTTTGCAATGTGTTCTTGCTTCACAGCAGTTTTGTCATAGGAATTTATGATAATGAGTCAAGGACGTTAACAAATAACAGGGGGAGTTTAGCATAAACTCGTTTTTTATAAGAAGCGTTGAGAATTTTTAGTACTGAAAGATTCTCAATCTTTTATTGAATTAACTACTCGTAGTTTCTTAAAAAACTCCCACTCTAATATTTTCTGATCAATGCGGGTATTATTATTCCAAACTGTAAAGTTTCAAGTTTCTTATCTGGAAATTCACCTTGCCTGTTCTAATTTGATTTAACTCCCGTCAGAAAGAAAGCAAACGGGGCAATTGTGCAATTTGGATCCAGTGGAGACGGGATTCACAATAGATAACGATTAATGGATAAGTCAGATTTAGCCTGTGAATTTTGATGTTTAGAATTTTTACATTTGAAATAAAAACTTTTTAAAATATAAAATTCATAAGTTTGGACTTAAAATTTCAAGTCAACCGTTAAGTTTTCCAACTGTAACTTGATTTTCCAAACTTTGGGGGGCGTTACGCCCCCCACGCCCCCCTATTATTTACGTGCCTGATTATAAGTCCCAAGTCCTTCATTCCTGGAGTACTGCTCTCATGTTTGGGATGCTCCTAAGTATTTCTTTCGCCTCTTTGACGAAGACCAATCTAAAGCCATTCGCCTTCTTAATGACTGTGGCCTTACCAATTCTATTTGGCTTGTGTCCTTACTGGAAAAATTTCGTTTTAACTGAGAATTTCTTTCCTCAAAAATGCAATTTCTCGTTGTTGCTCCGAAATGATCCTTTCAGGATCGATATAGGAAGGCGAGGCATAAGAATTGTGGATGAGCTCAATTCTCAAATTTGCTCCAGATTTATTCTGTTTTTCCTCAGTATCTTGTTTCTATGTTCTCATATTTTCCACTTCTGCTTTCAAAATGACCATTTCAGTGTGCATAGATTTTGAAATCCACAATATCTTTGCCAGTGTTTTGCCCTTCCATAGCCAGTTCCTCCAAAATAGACTGTCTCAGTGCTCCAAAGAATTTGCCATGTTATAATAAGACCCGCTTTGGCGTTGACACGGTTCTCGATTAGGCCCTTTGACTCCATCACATTGAACATCACATTGAATTCTTCAAACGGATATGAAGTTGCTTTAGTAACCACATCAAAGAAAGCATCACGACATAGCCTTTTCATTTGGTTTCGAATTTCTGCGATTGCGTCAAGTATTTTTTCCGTTCATATTTATAATAAATGCGAGAGCTATGGCAGACATGTTAGGTTTTCTATTGATTTTTCAGAAAGAGCAAATTTTTAAAATGTTTCCGAAACAGAATTCTGCTGGGTAGTTCTCTTATGTGAATCGGTATATCATTCCAGAATTTTATCCCGTTATATGTGATAAAGCGTTTTTTATATTTAGTTCTTATGAGAAGAATCGCAGATTTTATTTGTTACTTGTCTACATATGTACTTATGTCGAGAGGAAGTTGCTTCAAAGAACTGATCGAAAAGTGCGGTTGTCCACTGTCGCTTATATCATACATGACATTTCTTACAACATGTCTTTATAAAAAAAGAAATAAGCTTGACGTTTCCCCTCTCTTTTTCCTCCTAATCCCTCCACCGTCCCCATTCTAGGACTTGAATATAGGCGCTTGAGCCTTTCCCTAACATTGTCAACTAAATAAAATTCGAGCAATCTTAATGAATAAGATATATATCTTAATGTATTAGAGCAACTTCAACATGCAATAAATTATGAACTAAAATAAATCAAAAAGTGGCTTTGTGCTAAGAAACTTGCTTTGAATAGTGACAAAACTAACTTTGTCACTTCTCATTCTGGCAACTGGTAAACATGCGAAAAGAAAGAACGCTTGACTCAAAAGAATATTTTATATTTTCCTAAGGCATTCGACACTGTTAACTACTCTGTCCTACCAAATAAATTATAGCGTAATGGATAAAAGAAACTGCCGTTCACTGGTTTTAATCTTATCTTTCTAATAGAACTCAGTCTGTTTGAATTTGTGAATTTCTATCTGATACTCCAAATGTCACTAGCAGTGTTTCTACAGGATAGTATTCTGGGCCTGCTTTTGTTGATATGATATGATATGATATGATATGATATGATATGATATGATATGATATGATATGATATGATATGATATGATATGATATGATATGATATGATATGATATGATATGATATGATATGATATGATGATATGATATGATATGATATGATATGATATGATATGATATGATATGATATGATATGATATGATATGATATGATTGATGATGATGATATGATATGATATGATATGATATGATATGATATGATATGATATGATATGATATGATATGATATGATATGATATGATATGATATGATATGATATGATATGATATGATATGATATGATATGATATGATATGATATGATATGACATTATATGATATGATTTGTGGAGCTTGAAACTTTCTTTAGAATAAACTGTCCTTTTTGTCTTATCTCAAAATATTTAATTTTCATTGGCATTTTTCAAAACAAACAGTCCAATCCCTCGATAAATATTTTATTACAATATCTTCGCTGTATAGTTATAAAATCAGACAGTCTGTCAACAAACACTATCCCCTCCCATCAGTGGCGGCGCCAGCTATTACAGAATGGGAGGGTAATGGGCGTGGCCAGTGTGACTACGCCCCATTTGCCTCGTTCCAGTGATTCGTCCCTTTCCTTGAGAAATTTGATCTACCCCTACCCAGCGCTTTTTAATCCATTTTGAGAAGAAATATATAGACTATATTTTCAGAAAAGTGGGGAGATAATTACCCCCCCCCCATACCACCTCTTGGCGCCGCCACTGCCTCCCATCAATCTCAATAGATTAGGAAAACAATTCAACAATCTTTCATTGTTAAAAAACTGGAATGACATGCCCCGTAAATTAGAACAAACAAAAACGCAAACTCTGTTAACCTCAAAAATGAAACTTAACACAGATTCTTATCAACCTGACCCTTCATTTTTGAAATTTGTATAGATCATGGATGCTATCATGATAATTACATTTTTCGAATCTCAGTTCTATAATTTTTAACTACATATTTTCCATCTCAAAATTTACTGAAAACTTCCACATTCTCCAGCTTATTTAATCAGTAACTAAATTGTTAGTTCTTATATCATTATGTCACACTTTATTTTAACCTCGCTTTATGTAATTTTAACGGCTATTTTTTACGAAATTATTGATGTAGGTAATTGTGATGTAGATGAAATATTTGAATTTAGTTGTAGTGAAACTTTAATTCTTAGAGTCCTATAACCTAATTGAACTTGATTGTCAACCCTCTTTCGATTGGTTTTATTTCCCTCATTTTACTTTATTTTTTAGTTACTTTAACACTTATAAACTAGTTTTTGCTTTTTACTGACTCTTACTGTTAATATTCAAAGCAAAATAATTGTTTGTAGAATGAATACTTCGTCAAATCACGTCAACTAGGAACATAATTTTGTCTTGAATGTCTATCAAATAATTTCGTAAACGTTTGCGTTGTTTAGCTTGTATCTCATCTCACCATTTACATTACTTTTTGAATTAAACAACTATACATATTGACGTTACTTTTAATTAGCATTAGATCTTCTAATCGCGAGAACTGATCGTGTGGCTTCGATACCTCAATCTGGAGCTTTTTCCTGTGTCCATCAGCAAATCTTAAAAAATTGTTTCTGTTAAATGCATCCTATTCATTATTCAGTTAACCAATAACAAGTTTGTAGAACTTATTATTGTAATCAACAATTGATGCTGAAAAAGTTTTCAGTTTGAGTTTGAGTTTAGTGCCTGCCATCCTGGATCCTGCGATCCTTCCCAATTTGAACTTTGCGCCATGCTTCTGCGCAGCGACACCCATGTGAACTCATGTGATGCCTAGGCCCTATCCTATCAACAGGCCATATTATTTTTTCTATGCAATGTGGAGGAAGGAAGTGGCTATTGTTTCCCTTCTGTTGCAACTGTGCAACTTTGAGGTTGCATTTTCATCACGAAATTGTGAATATGAAGTCGGGAATACAAAGTTCACTGTGGCAGACTGGTATGTTAAACAACTTTTATCTTACGGCCGAAGTTTCAGAAACTCTTTAACAGACCGTTGCTTATTTTCACCAAACCTCTACTTATTATTGCAGATATTTATTCCCTGTCATTTGAAAGTTGGCTGCAAGGGCCGAATGGCAAGAAAAGTCATTTTGTACGAGAAAATAATTAGGTCAACTGGTAGTTGATTTCTTGAAATGTTTTTATGCCTTCCAGTTTTATTGTAGGTTTATAATAGGGAATGAGTTCAGTCCAGTTCAGTTCAGTTAATTTATCTAAATTCCACTACATAAAAAACACTCTGTTATTAAACAACTTACATCAGAAGAAACTGCAGATTAATAATTAATAACACAGTAATACACAAAAACAGAGAAAGATACGATACTATATGATTTGTATGAGGGAGAATTCTTAATCAATCAAATCATACCACAACAATCAATCAATTTCATTTAACAACAACAATTACTTACAATATAATACTGTATATATGTGTATCAAGCATATGATTTTAGCAAGGAGGAACTCTCTCAGTAGCTAAGCTAATCGAGAAGAGAGCAATATCCTCCAGAGAAAAGGTGGCTTTACTTTCTCTCAGAGAATTTGTAACTCAATTCCTTAATTTTTTGTAAAGTTCATTTAAGAGACTGATCATTATGCTTAGTAAGATTTCTAATAGGTAACCTTTCTCTGGGGTATCTCTGGGGTGCGTCTCCCTTGGAAAGCTTTTTCAAAAAAGGATGAGCTTTAACTAATTCATCAAAGATTGATAAGAACCTATCAAACTTAGCATCTACATCTGAAGAATTATGTTTTCAGAATAATTAGAATTATTGTTAGGTTTTCAAAGTCATTTAAGATATCATCTGCATTTAAGCCTAGAAAATTCATTTTGTAACATTGTAAATTTTTATGGGACGTACTGCACTCCTAAGAGCAAAAAAACAAGGGCGACAAAGGAGAACAAAAACAAATGATCAGTTATTTGAGTCAAAATATTTCCACTCACTATTTCATTTTCTGGGATAATAGCAAAAACATTATCAATAAGGGGTGAAGATTTTTCAAATTGATTTTTTGCAATACCTGAAATATTTTTGTGACAAATGCCACATGGGTACTGATAAGGTTTCATTTAAGATTTTAAGAATGGAAGAACTAATTACTGAATATGAAAGGCAAAAACAACAATTTGAGTAGTCATACACTCAGTAGTTTGTAAGAGTTTTAACCAGAAGAGCTAATTTCTTCGAGCTCATTCTCTTCTGTGAAACTATGTCTCTGAATGGGTCGATTTTTTATAATCAGTTCATCTTGAATAATAAGGACCATTTCACCTTTTTTGTGCATGAATCATAGACGCAGTCTTCGCACGCCTTCAAACATGCCCAAATCATCCAAGGCATGCAAATCATCGAACATGCAAAACAAAGAATTTGCCATAAACCATTGCTTATGTTTGGAAGACTTTTGAAGCAGCGGTAAGTCAAAGCCACCAAATTCAAAGGCAGTTCTGTCATTTTCCAAGGTGTTGTTAAAGCACCTCCCATATGAGATTCAGCAATGGCGTCACAAAGTAGTTACGACAAGATCGCTTAGTATTACGGTTATTTAACCAAGGGGGTGCCAAGGGGGAGTAATCTGCAATCAACTCTTGGTGCTTTATTAACCTTCAAACTCGATCCAAGAGTTTCCTTCACTGTTCACCTGATTATTCTGTTCTTTGATGATCATGGCGAAAGGAAACGCAACATTTATTGGTTGGGGAAAGAACGGAATTATCGGATGACTACAAATGCCATACAGTGTTATGAAGATGCGATTTTGTATTGCAATCAATGATAATATATGGACTGACGGGAAAGATAAAATATCTTGAAAAGGGCAATGGTGCTCTATCTTTCGAAGAGCAGAAAACAAAAGCTTTATAATGTTATCGAAGAAACCTAAGCTAGAGAAAAAGGAGGAAACTAAAGAAAGCTCTGAGGAAGGAGAGGCGATGACTACTGTTTTTTAATTATTTTAACTGTCATCCGCTATGTTAAGGATGATACTGAAGTCAGTGATGCTGCATGGTAATTTCTCGACAACGCATGGTAATTTCTATGAGCAATTGAATTTTTTTCCACCTTTGTACCACCAAAGCAGTCCTGGTGATATTAGGCATGCGATCGCAAGCGCACGCCTCCACACACACCTAGAACTGTTGATGCCTGTTTTCTATCACACGCGCAGTTCTGTGTTTTGAATTAATATTCTTTTTCTCTTTTGTTTCTTTTAATTTCTTGTTTACTTTCTTTAAAGTAATTTTTAATTTAGTTTGTGTGGGTTATGTTGATGGCATTCCCAGAGGCATTTTAACTCTTTACTTTGTTTCCATTAGGCCTGGTTTCCATTACTCCATTTTTGTGTGTCTCGGCTCTCTCACTCCGTTCTTCTCGCATTCTCAGGGACACATTACCCTGGGCCACTTGAATGACTGCGTGTTCGATTGCCTCTATCTTCGCTGTTCC
Source organism: Rhopilema esculentum (assembly GCF_013076305.1). The sequence continues at coordinate 202,079 of NW_027019328.1, forward strand.
CAATAAAACGATGCGTATTCAAATGATTCAGTTTTTGGATGACTCCACTTTCAACATCGTTTTTAGGCATATTAATGAATTTCAAAATCTAAAAAAGATCCACTAGAATTTGTTCTCATACGGAAACGGAGTAATGGCAACAGGCCCTTTAAGTGTATCCTTTTTGTGAAATTATTTTGGTTTTAAGAAACTTCTTCTAAAATTCCATAAAAACGTTTTGGTTTTATTGAAACCTCAAACACTTTTTCAAGCACACCTTCTAATAAAAAGATGACATCATGTTTTCATAGAAATTGTAACGTCTCTATTTTATGAATCGCACGTCATCGCACGCCTAAACTTTTCAAGGTGTGCGATAACCAGAATGCCGCCAAATTTCATATCACTAGGACTGCCAAAGGATTGTTTGCATATCTTTAAATGATTGCAAAAATATTCTATAATTTCTTCCTAGAAAACCTATTAACTAATTAAATTTAACATCTCTAAAGAAGAACAAGAGCAATTTCTCCGTCAATTTCCTTGGTTTCTTTTCTGTTTGCAATACAAATTGTCTCCTTAAAAGCAGCATCCTATAGTTCTTGACAACAGGGAAGAGAAACGATGGGTAATAAGCGGTCCACATCGCACTCCATCGCACACGTAAAGTAGTCAAGACATGCGAAACCCCTCCTGCAGCCTATTTTGATAATACAAAGACTGTTGACGGGATTTGGTCTGAACGTTTTTGAAGTGCTCTTTAAGATAAATCAGGGAAAAATAAAACGCCTGAAGGGTGTTTTTGTCTGGCAGATGATAAAACCTTTTCACAATGTTTCCAAGAGAGAAATTTGGCAAGAAAAGGACGAGGGTGTAGGTCGATCCATCTTGTCGTTTCTGCTCATGGTTTCTAGCCTGCACGCAAACTTTACTTTCCGTTGCGAAGGAGAGCCAGGACGGAACTTGTAAAGTTTGCCTGTTATTGAGTTCTGAGAGCAAACTTTAGGAGCTCAATCTTGCGCAATTAGTTGACCCGCAAACAAGAAGCATCACAGACACTATCCAATGAGACAAAGTGCACGCTTTCTACGAAGAAACTATTTTGAAGTGCGATCAGAATTTAGTGGAAGAATTTGGCTTTTTTTCCAAAAGCAGAAATTTTGTGCCTTGATTTTCAATTTTTGCTTCCATTTTTGAAACATATTTGTAGAAACTGCGTCGATGTATTGAAGAAAAGGAAAAAAATTGAAAGAAGTGAATGAAAAAGTTATATCAAAGTACAGGAAAGTTGCAGATGCAATCAGCCTTGGGTTGGAAGACCTTCCTGGCTCAGGGCGACCATCAAAGATTTGAACGACGTTGCTGTTTGAGGAACAAGAAAAAAATTAATCACTGGTAAAAAGTTGTGGCCATCATGTAGACAAAGACTACAAGTTGAAATTAAAGAGGGAAATTATGAAGATTGACCAAATAATCAAGGAGACGTTTCAGAGGATGAAGAGGTGTCTGCCATTCAAAAATCTTTGGATTTGGAGGAAGATCGTTCAGATGTTTCCGATTTCTTTAGTTCTCTAGGGGTATCACCAATCAAACACCATGCCGTTTCAACAGCAGTGAAAACAAAGCAAGGGATACGCAAGCTCGAAACTGTGGTGGCAACATTGACAGAAAAAGTTGCAAGATCTCTTGACATACCTGTTACGGAACTTAGAGCTCAACAAGATACGTCTGAGTCAAGTAGTGAGGAAATAAAGAAAAAAGTGGCTTCCTTTGATGAAATTATGGATAATCTTGCAAGAAAGGTAAAATCATTGGATTGCAAAAGCAAACAATTACAGATTCTTACATTGCTGCCATCAAATTGGTCCAATAAAATGGCATCAGATTTCTTTGGTGTCTCGGAATACATGGTTCGTACTACACGCAAGCTAGTCATGGAGAAGGGAATCCTGTCTTTACCAGATCCTAAAAAAGGACATAGCTTGCCCAAAACAACCCTCAACCTTGTGCATAAATTCTACCATGATGAAGAATTCACCAGAGATATGCCAGGCAAGAAAGATTATGTTGATGATATGATGATTTGTTCCAAGACTAAACTCGACTCGGAACTTGAAAACTAACTAAGATTTTTCTGGAGAACGGCTATCCAGAAGATGTTATTTCAGTTTACATTAAGGAGAAGACAGGAAATTTCTCGGCTGACGTAGAATTTGGTCCTCAAAAGTGCCTGGTCTATCTAAAACTACCCTGGATCGGTAACAACTCCCTACGTTTTGAAAGCCAAATAAAACAGGCCATAACAAATTGTTTCTTCGCGGTTAACCCACGTGTTGTTTACAGTACAAAAAAGGCCTTTCGTCCATTCAAAAGGACTGCGTTCCTGCCACAAAAAAAAGTTCTGTTGTTTATGAATTTACGTGCCAGTGTGATTCTGGCTACGTAGGACGCACCACCCAAAGATTGGAGGATAGGATAAAACAACATGTTCCATCTAATATTAGAAACAAAACACATCCCCAAAGAGAACAGCCACCTCGGTCTTGCAAATCCAAAATTACTACTAAAACCTGCGATTCTGCTATCGGGCAGCATTTGCTAGAAAACCCAAATTGTGCAAAAAACTATAATGGCGACATGTTTCGGATTATTGGTAAAGCCCGATCGTCGTTCCACCTAGCAGTTTTAGAATCTATCTACATAAGCACGAAAAAACCGCTACTGTGTAGACAAAAGGAGTTCGTTTTCACCTTATGACTCCACTGGTTAAATTCTAATAGGCAAGCGGCACTGATTGGTCAACCTTTACAGTTATGTGCTCGTGTTTCTGATTGGCCTATTTCGATCCACAACTGGGTATATATTTCTTAGCGTAGAGTTTTCGATCTATGTTCTGACGTTTTAAACTCTGAAGAGTGTCAGACGAAAAGCTTTAGTTTACTAAATGTTTGCTTTTTTCAAAGCCATTTACAAGTTTTCTACCACCAAAAGATTGTTTAAAGATTATGTTAGTATTGCATCAAATGACCACAGACAAAAGAGGTTCATTCTTTGTAATATAAAAGAACTTTTCAATGCCTTTAAAGTCAAGTTCCCAGAAATTAAGATCGGCTTTTCAAAATTTTCTTCTTTAAGACCAAAATGGTGTGTTTTAGCAGGTGGTTCTGGAACACATTCTGTTTGCGTGTGCTCTATTCACCAAAATATCAAACTCCTTCTTGCTCCTATTAATACCAGCTATAAAGATCTACTGCATTTTGTTGTACGCAGTCCTGAAAGCAGAGAGTGCATGGTGAATCGTTGTGATGCTTGTCCAACCTCTAATGATCCCTTAAAAGAACATCTTTTCAAGGTGGCTTTTGAGCATCAATTCAGTGACAAAATTGAATTTCAGCAATGGACAACTACTGATCGGTCAGACCTTGTCAACTGCCAAGAGTCAATTGTGACTATGGAGACTTGGTAGTTTCCCAGCTGGGAAAACTGACAACACATTCCTATTTTGTGAAAGCCCAGGCTAGATATTTAAAGCTACGGAAAGAGAATATTACAGAAAAACAGCAGTTTTTCTTGGAGACTTTGCTGAAAACTACACCTTTCTGATCCAAGATGAGATCCAAAGCTACCATTGGAGTAACCAGCAATGCTCTCTTCACCCAGTTGTTGTTTATTTCACAGAAGATGAAATTCTTAAGCATAGGTCCTATTGTGTTCTCTCAGATGACCTAATGCATGATGTCTCATTTGTTCATTCAGTCATAAAGCTTGTGTTGGATGATATGTAGTTAGTTTGTCCCCCAGTTAAAACAATAGATGGTTGTGCACAGCAATATAAAAAACGCAAAAACTTTATTGATCTCTGCTACCATAAGAATGACTTTAGTTTTGATGCGGTCTGGAACTTCTTTGCTACAAGCCATGGGAAGCAGCCTTGTGATGGGACAGGTGACACTGTCAAACGGTTGGTTGCAAAGGCAAGTTTGCAAATACCAGTTTCTGACCAGATTTTGACATTTGAAGCTATGCTTGAGTTCTGCGAGTCAAACATTTCAGAGATAAAATTTATTCCCCTCTACAAGGCTGATTTAAGAAAAAATAGGAAAATTTTAGCAAAAAGATTTTACAACACATATCCTGTTCCTGGGACAAGAATCATTCAAGAATCAAGAATCATCCTAGTACCACAATGAAACTTTTCAAACTCGTGCACACAACATTTGTTTTTGAAAAAAATTAACAATATTTGTGGTGCTACCTGGGCCTTTCAAGAGGGAAATTTGCAGCTGTACCTGAAGATTGAGGCATATCTTCTAAGGTAAAGATGGAAGTGATATTTAAGTGTGTTTTGTGGAATCTACATGCTTGAAAACCTTATAGGGCCAAATTTGCATAGCACAGCAATAAACCATTGGATACTACAAACAATTGAACCCATACAAAACTGCGGCTCTGATTTTCGCCCCTAAATTTGGCGGGACTAAAAGACTTTTCGAATGCCCATAAAACCTGAACGGATGGGATTTTGAGAAAAAAATTGGTAGAAAGTCTTTTAGCCATAGTTGCAACATGCTCACCAAATTTCATATAATTCTGAGATATATGGTGTCACTTGACAAAAATTTGACATGGAATTACCCAAAATCTAGATTTAGAGCATTGCTTAAGAGGAGAATGTAGGAGGATAACAAATCCGCAAATCCAATTTTTCGCATAATTGGCAAATCCTCTACTTTCGCTAAATTAACAATCGAAAATGAAAACCTGTTCACAAAACTTTATCTTCCTCTTAAAGGCTTTTGCACAACTTTCATGCTTAGCTGCAGTTGTCTTGAGAAATTGACTGAGTTTTGTATTTACAAGCAGTACAATTTTGGGCTGGTTCTTTGAATTAGTCAAAGCGTGTTTGGTATTGTTTACTGAGATGCCATAAAGCCTTGAAAATGTTGTAAACCTTTGCACAAATCTCTTGTCTCTAATTTTCAGTATCATAAAAGTGCATGTTTGCCACTATATATGTTTCAACCAGGAATACGTAGACAGAAATAACGCTGAAAATTGTTAGAATAGGTCGTCATATCGAGGAAAATTATGATGAGGAAAACAGGCTTACAATTAGGTTTGGAATAATGAGAGTTTGTTATATACAAGGGAATTGGTACAAAGTTAGGCAGAATCTAAGGGGTCAGACATTTTTCGTCATACCGTAAAAACTTTTGTATCAGGGTTTCATAATATCTAAATTTTACACCCGTTACAAATACCAACAAAACCAATAATCATGAATTTTGCTTTTATGATAAAAGTAGGCGTGTGATATTTTGCACTCCTGGAAAGCAGAAGGCATGCGCCAGGGTGTTTGCTGGGATGTGTCCAAAAATGTGTTCTCAGTGTTTAATGATGTTTATAAAGCTACTTAGGCTAGTGTTTAGACTAGTTGCTGTGGGACAGAAAAGATTATAAATGTTTAACACATTTCAGATATCTTGTTGAAGCACTAAATTACAGTTTTATTTTTGTATCATTGCATTAGGTCTTGGCTAGTTCCAGATGGCCAGATATTATACAACATATCATTTTGCCATGAAGTTTTTAATTGTGGTGGAGGGAGTATTTGTAAAATTGATGCAGATGGATCAAGGACGAGCATAGGCAAGAATGCAAATGCTGTAACAGCTCTTGCAAATGACCACTCTGGCTTTAGTGTTTCATTCAAAGGAGGACAGAGATGTAATATGCAGAATTATACCACAGATGTGTATTTCATATGCAGCAAAACACTGGTAAGGATTCTTATGATATGCCAGTTTTAAATATTATCAATCCAAAACATAATTTGATCCCAGTAATTTTGCTGTACCAAGCTCATTCAAAAGTTTTTGTTGGCTGTTAGATAGCAAAAATAGATTTTTCTTTTGGGTCCAAAGATATCTGGGACAGTGGGAAAATCAAGCTCATATCCAGTGCCATATACAACGGGGGTGGAAATTCATTTTTGAAAGGGGAGGGGGCAAAGCCACCAATAACGACCAAATCTCCGACATTTGACAACATCTACTGTAAAAATCCCTAAATACTGTTTTTCAACAGACAATTTAGCAAAACCGATCTTGACAAACTTTACCACAAACATTGCTCTTTGTGTATGATCTCTTGACAAATTTTACCACAAACATTGCCCTTTGGGTATCAATTGAGATATAATCCCTGGTCCTCTAAGACTTCTATCTAATACCAGGTACTTATCTAGTGCTCACCATTTTAAAATCTTTTTGCCAAATTCATGTCCCAGAACTCAATCCTTCCTGGGAAAGGTGTACAGTCACATACGCACGTGTTAGTACACTGCTCCCCACAATAGGAAGTTTGTTTATTCGCACCCCTGTTTTATAATTATTCTGTTTTTTACTAAAGAGCAGAAAACAATTATGGTGACAGAATGACTTTGATCAACCATGCTTTGATTTGAGTTATTTATTAATTGAGGACTATATAGTTCTTCATTGCCAGTTGACCAGCTCTCTATTCCGGGCTCACTTTGTTGAGCACAGCTCATTGTATTTTGCCACTGATGTATTCCTATTGTCAAAGTGAAATTGATGGTAAAATAATGAAGGATGTAGAACTAGAAAATCATATCGAATCGAAACCAAAAGTTTTTGGCGCCGTCGAGATTACCAAAAACAAAAATCTAGCGCAATTAGCCTACCACCGAAATTGGCGTGTTCTCCAAGATTCTCACTGCTAGACTGTAAATACCTCTTTTTACAGGTGCTTTTCTACATAAAGGAAATAAATGCTCTGTATGGGTTGTGCTGATGTTTCTACTGGCTCCCCAAATTTTAGCCCACAATCGATCAGAATTTCTAAGCTCCTCGTTTGGATAACCTCATCTAAATAAGAGTTTATGACATTCTTACATGCTCTTCAGGCCCATTTATTTGGCTGACACTGAAATACTCGATTTTTGTAACTTCTACGATTGCATTCCAGATAATTTCATGTTGAAGATAAAAATAACTTACAGAAATTGTTTCATTTCTTTACCCGCCAAAATGTTTGTTTTCACCGAAATTTTTCAAGTTCTCACCGAAATGTACACGAAAATTTTAGAAATATGACCGAAGTTGTTTCCACCAAAATTTTTGGCACCGATATTTTGGTACTTCTGTACCTGCTTCCCAGACTCTTATGCGTCCGCTCTTTTCAAAATTAAGATTAACTAACCTCTCCCTCTCTTCCAAACCCCTACCTTTGAAGTTGGTCAGCCTAGATCCATGACCACTGAGCATCTTGGCCCACCGTTTCCATACTTTTGCGTCCTGAGAAATTTACAAACTCAGCCCATATATGGCAAATTTTGGTCCGTGGGCTTGTTTTGCATGTGCATATTAATTGACCATGCTGCGGCACATTCAGAGGTCGTATTGCACATGGGCTTTTCGTTATTTAGAACATTTTGTTTGTTTTTAATACATGACAATATTTATTTAGGGTCCTATGTATCTGATTGCCTTCTAAGTGATTTCGTCATTGATATTTTATAGCAATCTACGGTCTGAAGTTTAAAATAAGCTTAAATAGTCTTTCAATTTTTTGGCACCTTAAAGTCATTATAACATGCGGCTTATTGGCAACCTTGTAAATGCCCTTGATAACATGGTTTTGGTAACTCTACATGCTTCGATGCAACTATTGATCATCTCTGGGGGGTTTATTTCTACAAATGAGAGCACATCAGGGGTTCTTCTACGGGCGGTTATTTTCACGAAATCAGCGAAGATTATAAAAATATCAATTTTACTTTTTGTGACTATGAATATATGGGTGACAAAAATCAAGCTGTTTTGATTTTTTTAGTATTAACGCCGTGGAATGTTTGAAATGAACAAAGTATCACAAATTCTACTTTCTAGCATCAATATAGCTAAGAACAGAGCATTGAGATTTTATTTGATAATGTATCCATGTGGGAGACAGCGATTTCGTATCGATACATCAAGATTGAAATAGTATTGTCGCTCCTTTTTTCCGAAGAATGGTAACTATCAATGAATTATTCAATTGAATTTTTCATAGGCACAAGTGACTTATCTATCTGCATTTCAGTCAATTGACCATTGCTCTGACCACACTCAATTTTGGACCTAGTAATTCAATTTATCACATGTGATGCCAAAATGCAAGAAATATTTCGCTCTTTCAATTTTGCACGATAAAAAGTCTTTGGAGGCAAGCAGTGTGACACTGAATTTTGCTCAAGTAAGATAGCGCAAGCCAGGTTCCACTATCCTGATGCCACTAACCTCATGCCACTAACCGGATGCCACTAATCTGATACCACTAACCTAATGCCACTAACCAGATACCACTAACTTAATGTCACTAACTTTATGCCATCAACCTCATGCCACTAACCTAATGCCACTCACCTCATGCCACTAACCTCATGCCACTAACCTCATGCCACTAACCTGATACCACTAACCTGATACCACTAACCTGATACCACTAACCTCATGCCACTAACCTCATGCCACTAACCTCATGCCACTAACGTCATGCCATTAACCTAATGTCACTAACCTGTTGCTACTATCTTAATGTCACCAGCCTCATGCCAATAACCTAATGCCACTAACCTCATGCCACTAACCTGATACCACTAACCTCATGCCGCTAACCTCATGCCACTAACCTGTTGCTACTATCTTAATGTCACCAGCCTCATGCCAATAACCTAATGCCACTAACCTGATACCACTAACCTTATGCCACTAACCTTATGCCACTAACCTTATGCCACTAACCTCATGCCACTAACCTGTTGCTACTATCTTAATGTCACCAGCCTCATGCCAATAACCTAATGCCACTAACCTGATACCACTAACCTGATATTACTAACCTCATGCCACTAACTTGTTGCTACTATCTTAATGTCACCAGCCTCATGCCAATAACCTAATGCCACTAACCTGATACCACTAACCTTATGCCACTAACCTTATGCCACTAACCTGTTGCTACTATCTTAATGTCACCAGCCTCATGCCAATAACCTAATGCCACTAACCTGATACCACTAACCTTATGCCACTAACCTTATGCCACTAACCTGTTGCTACTATCTTAATGTCACCAGCCTCATGCCAATAACCTAATGCCACTAACCTGATACCACTAACCTTATGTAACTAACCTCATGCCACTAACTTGTTGCTACTATCTTAAAGGGCCACTCCAGCCCAAAATTTTTATTTCAGAACACGATGTAATCAGACCTCCTGAAAACGAATCTGTTATTATTTTTTTCATATCTCTAACCGTTTTGTAGTTATTAGCGTTTGTAAAATGGTCATTGAGTTGAATTGTTTTTCAACCGTGTTATCGGAGATCTCCGGATTGACGTCACAGGCATTTTCGGCCTCGGTAAGTTCACGGCAAGTACCATCGGCTGTCCAAAGGGTCAACGAGAACCTAGCGAAATGGCAGACAGGGCCTAGCAGCGGCATGTTTGTTAGTAGGCCAGACTTTTATCTGGAATCGATATAAAGAGAGAAGTATCGCTCATCAGTCTTGATATTCTGATCGAATATGGAAGTTTTTTATCGCACGAATCTTTCTGACAGAGAAGTCAAATTGTCAAAGTAGGCCAGCGAGACAGAGACATGAGGATGTTGACAGACTTTCGTGGAATGTTGCTTTTGAAGCAATTTATATTGGCAGGCCAGTTCCCTGATTTTAAAAAGAAGATTCGCGCTTTTTCATCAGCTCTTCCTTTAGTGCAACAGCTGAAAAAATCATCGCGCAATTAATTCGAGAGGAAAGACCAAAACAAAACCAGTATACCGGGAATGAAAGCTGTATGAATTGATACAACATATTCATTAGGATAAAGAGCTTCATATCAACATGACTATGACTTATTAGAAATAAACCAGGACAATCGAGGGCATGGACAAGAAAGTATACAAACTTTCAAGACAAGACTAAAAACCTACCATTAGTCATGAGTCAAACAACTTTTTCAAAAATTATAAATTTGTTTTTATACAAACAAAAAAGGGATTTGAGATTATATTAATAATTCAACTTTTTCAATATACTTGTGTAAATATAATTTTTGTATTTAACCTTTAAGCTATTACAGGGGCCTTGTCAGCTTCTTTAAGCTGTCAGAATTTCAACCTGCTATATTTATGAATAATAAATACATGTTTGATGTATTTAAATACTTGGCTACATTGAATAATATATTCAAATATCTATACAATCAGGCCAGTGAACTATCTAGAAATTTGTAATTTCTATTGCACATGAGAAATGTTCTTATAAAAGTATCATGAAACAATAATCTATTGCAAAATTTCTAGAAAATACCTATAGGTTGTTACTAGTTTTAAATAATAACTGTTGATTCACAAACATTATATAGATATGACCAAATTATATATAAAATTTTGATAATTTTAAAAATAGTCTCCTTTGTAAAAATGTTAATACAAAAACAGAATAATGTGTTGAGGTCTTTGTGGTAACTCTTGCATGGAAGAGAGGGGCAAGTTATCACTCCCACAAAGCCAGTAGCCAGATAACAGAATGCATGTAATCTCCAACCTTCATCTAGCATTTTTTTGCAAGATCCTTTCTGCTGATCCATAAAAGAGTTTGTTACCTTTTTTATGCCTAGAATAATAAGGTTGACAGGGATAAATACTAACATACCAGTGAAATTTACTTTTGAGTCATATTAAAACATAAAATGATCAAAGAAACTTGGACACTCAGGGGCATTCAGAGTATAGATATTTAAAAGGATCAAAGAGAAATTTAGGGGTGAAAGGGCAACCACTGTTACTATAGCAAATAGCATCTAAGGATATTAACTTGAAGTAACACAAAGATGAATTTAAATGATATAGGCCATGCTTATATGAATCAATGCTAGAATAGCAAAGGTAATTTTAACAAATATAAACAATTCTGCCTTTAAAACATTAGAATGAGGATATGACACATCTTTTTTCCAAAACCAAGGGTGTAAATTCCATGTTTTTTCTTTGGGGTAGTAGATCTTTTGCCCTGGATATTGATCTGGCAAAATTTTGAAATTGTGAATCAATTCTATGATGAAATAGGCAGAATTCCAAAATTGAAGGCAGAACATGGTAGAACATGAAGAAAAAGGGTTCAGGGAAACATCAGACAAACCCTGGGAAATTTTACACATCTATACCTCGGGCAAAGGTGTAGTGCACAGATCATTGGCAGGGATGTAGTGCTAGGAGGCTCAGGCCCCCTTATTGGTACAAAAAAGTAGCAAACTTCTACTTTTGGTACTATTTTATGTGACATTTTGCTTGAGAGCCCCTGTTGTACTTTTCATATTACCACATTTCTGACTATTTGGGGGACAGTTCACAAGACTGTTAGAAAACTTGTATTTAGAGTACGAAGTTTTTCTCAAAGCCTGGCAAATTGCTTTGCTTAGGGGGTGCGTGTCACACCATCCCCAAACCCCCTCCAAACCTCTACACCCTGCAGTTTGGCCTAACATTCAACATAGTAAAATGATAATAAGGATGAATTGTGACTTACGGGAAAGTTTCCATCTTGTGAATGGGGTTCTTCTTCTAATGCGGTGAGACATCAATTATTATTCAGCTCCCTGGAAATTCCTGAGATGACACGACGATAAGAAATGCCTTCGGTCAGAAATCCATTCACATCTGAAAATTCGTGAAGCATTCCATATTAAAAAGCTTGCTGCGTTGCCAAGATGAGGATATGCGTTCAGGTTGAAGCTTCCATCTTTGATTTGTCGAATTACTAGTCCATGTTGGCTGGAAGCCTCCGCTGAACATCAATCGCAATGAAGGAAAATAAATAAAACGACAACCGAGATTCCGACATGAATCGTCTCTTCCGAGCCACTACCGAGTCGTGCGAATTTCAGTGCGAACGTATAACAATAGCGCCGAATGTTGAAACAATGGTCCCTTCATACGTCACAAGGTACTTTTTCCGAAAAAAATTTTGTCGTATTTTTACGGTGATTCTCAACTTTGAGCGTCTATATCTGGAAAACGAGTTAAGCTTTTCGAAAAAAAATTTCACGATAGCTTCTTTTTCTCGACTAACTACCAATTTATGCAAAAATCTCAGAAAAAATTTTTGGGCTGGAGTGGCCCTTTAATGTCACCAGCCTCATGCCAATAACCTAATGCCACTAACCTGATACCACTAACCTTATGTAACTAACCTCATGCCACTAACCTGTTGCTACTATCTTAATGCCACCAGCCTCATGCCAATAACCTAATGCCACTAACCTAATACCACTAACCTTATGTAACTAACCTCATGCCGCTAACCTCATGCCACTAACCTGTTGCTACTATCTTAATGTCACCAGCCTAATGCCAATAACCTAATGCCACTAACCTGATACCACTAACCTCATGCCACTAACCTCATGCCACTAACCTCATGCCACTAACCTAATATCACTTATCTGATACCACTAACCTAATGTCACCAATCTGATACCATTAACCTAAGGCCACTAACCTAATGCCACTAACCTGATACCACAAACCTCATGCCACTAACCTCATGCCACTAACTTCATACCACTAACCTCGGGCATACCGGAAAACAAGGACCCAGGACCTTAGGGCAGGACCAAGGACCGAGGACCAGGACCGAGGACCAGGAGCAAGGACCGAGGACTCAGGACCAGGACCCAGGACAAGGACCCAGGATCCAGGACCCAGGACCAGGACCCAGGACCAGGACCCAGGACCGTATATGTTTTCGACGATGCACTCGCTGTTTCTTTATAAGAATACCAAGTTATAACATTGCATACCATGAACAATTGTCCATAAAATCCAAAAGTTTTACACATCGAACAAAAGACTGTTATTGGCCAATGCAAACCTGACGTGGTTGTTTTAGCATAGATGGCTAGCACAGCAATTGCTATTCTTTAGTAAGATCGCGGTATATTTGATGCACACTGCAAACCTTATAACTTTAGTAAGCCCACATCATTAAAAAGCAACCAAAGCATAAGTAGTCTTAATATATTTAAATAGCAAGATATTAGAACGTTTCTATGCTCTAGAAGCAGGAATGGCTGCACTCCCTTTGGTATGTTTTTCCTGAACCGCGGAGCAAGAGCAAGGCGATTTTGTATGGTTTTGAGAACAGCCCCCTTCCGCGGTACCAGTATTTTTATCATTGCAGATTGAACTATTGTGTCAAAAGTCCTGATCTGGATTTGAAAAAGGTTTACTATTCCATAAAATGTTTCTACTCTGAAAAATACCACTACATCTTTCTGAAAGCGGTCTCCTTTTAAATAAAAAGAAACTAGTGCATCTGAAAAAGAGCAGAAAGGAAATTTCTTTGGAATCTTATCGTGACACCCATAAAGCGGTGTCCCGAGACAGTTCGTCTAATTTGAATCTTCTATTGAGCATTTGCAGTATATAATGACTTGGAAAGATTTCTGATGACCCAGACAGCCAATGTGTGCCAAGAAAGGAGTGCCATTTTTCAAGTGACGAAAGAGGAGACCAAGGACTCATAACCCAGGACTCAGAACCTAAGGCATGCCTAGGAACTAAAATGACCAAACAACCTGCATCGTGCAAAAAATATTCTTGAAAATTTTGAAAACATTTGAAAATTTTCTAACCCTAGAAAAAGTGGAAAGGTAAAGAAATTTATATTGAGGAGCCATGCAAACGAAAACAACTGAAACGTTCATTTTGTATACAATATTAAAAAAGCTTTATGGCCCCTGTCTCCTTTTTTTTAGCTCTACACTACTGCTTGCAACGTTTACTCACACTCGAAATACTCTTATTAGCCGTGCGAACCTGACGTGGTTGTTTTAGCATAGCTAGCACAGCAATTACTATTCTATAGTAGGATGGGGATATCTTTGATGCACACAGCAAACCTTATATCTTTAGTAAGCCCACATCATTAATAAGCCATCAAAGCGTAAATAGTCTTTATTTATTTAAAAAGTGTTTAGACATTAACGATGTCAAAGACAGAAATGGTTTGACAGCAAAACGTTTCTGTGCTTTCTGTGCTCTAGAAGTAGGAATGGCTTCTTTTTTGTATGCTTGTAATTGCCGGCTGCAACATGCATCAGAAGTCATGATCTTGATTTAAAAAAGTTTTAAAAATTTTGTATTCCGGAAAGCGTTTCGGCTCTGAAAGAGAAAAGTGGCGACAATTCACCTAATTTCACTTTTGAGCACTTGTAGCAGCAATGACTTGGCAAAGTTTCTGATCACCTAGACAGCAAATGAGTGCCATTAGAGGTACACGCATGATCTGTCACGCGACAGACATGGTTTGTCGATATGCGCAGTGCCAATTGTAGAAGAAGTTCAGACAAGCAAAATCACTCGTCAGGATCACAGAATAGAGATCGCGGTTGTATTCTGTGTCGCGATCGACGGTTCTAATGTCTTGCTATTTAAACATATTAAGACTACTTATGCTTTAGTGGGTTTTTTAATGATGTGGGCTTACTAAAGTTATAAGGTTTGCAGTGTGCATCAAATATACCTCGATCCTACTAAAGAATAGCAATTGCTGTGCTAGCCATCTATGCTTAAACAACCACGTCAGGTTTGTATAGCCAATTACAGTGCCGTCGGAATGAAATTCGTATTGGGGGGGGGGGGCTGCCCATTGTTTTCCTTCTCATTTAGCACACTGTTATAAAGGAAACATACTACAGTTTGACAGTTATTGGGGGGGCTCCAGCCCCCCAGCCCCCCGGTTCCCACGGGCCTGAATAAGAGTATTTCACATTTCAAGACGTTGCTTTCGTTTAATCGTACATTTACATATTCCCGTTTTTCACGCAAAATCAGAAATAAAATCAGATTCATTTCCCCCTTACACTGATGTGCAGTCTTTTGTTCGATGTGTAAAACTTTTGGATTTTATGGACAATTGTTCATGGTATGCAATGTTATAACTTGGTATTCTTATAAGGAAACAGAGAGTGCATCGTCGAAAACATATACGGTCCTGGGTCCTGGGTCCTGGGTCCTGGTCCTCGGTCCTGGTCCTCGATCCTGGTCCTTGGTCCTGGTCCTAGGTCCTGATCCTCGGTCCTCGGCCCTGGTCCTGGGTCCTGGTCCTCGGTCCTGATCCTGGGCCCTTGTTTTCCGGTATGCCCTAACCTCGTGCCACTAACCTAATACCACTAATCTGATACCACTAACTTAATGCCACTAATCTGATACCATTAACCTAAGGCCACTAACCTCATGCCACTAACTAAATGTCACTAATCTCATGCCACTAACCTCATGCCACTAACCTGATGCCACTAATCTGATACCACTTATCTGATACCATTAACCTAAGGCCACTAACCTCATGCCACTAACCTCATGCCACTAACCTCATGCCACTAACCTCATGCCACTAACCTAATGCCACTAACCTCATGCCACTAACCTCATGCCACTAACCTCATGCCACTAACCTCATGCTACTATACGTCTTTTTCTATATTTAACAAGCAACAGTTTGTAGCTTGCAGTGGTAGAGGCTTCCTATAACGACTTTCATTGGTACTTGAAATGAAAAGGACATCCTATACATCGATTTTCAAAAAGTTTTAAACACAAGTTTTGAATGCGTAGCCACTGTAACTAATTCAAAGTTTGCTTTTGAATTGAAAAACCAAAGGCCATATAAAATGAACTAGCATTTCATTGCAGGGAAACCTAGAATTTGTTGGAGTCAATGGTTGTACATATACTTTTGAGTTTTCCACCACCGATGCTTGTAGACATGAGAAAAAAGTCAAAGAGATTCCTTGCACCATTGTTGACAAGAACAGGAATCTTAGGGATTTGTCTCAATTAATCAAGGTCAAAGGTACGTTTATATAATAAAGACGGTGTCTTTTAGCTAGTTTTGATCGACATGCACTATTGATGTGAGTTTGAAGTTCCTTTATCTGCAACCGTAGCCTAAATAGCGAAATAAGCTCCTTGCCGAGTAAAATTCCCCTTCTGTATAATCGCCCTCTCCAAAACAAGGGATGAGCGCTTATTTGGACAAATTTCATCCAGATAGACGTTTCTTCAAACAATCTTTAGCAATGTATATGTTTGTTTGCTATTTATTTTAAAGCTACATTAGTAAAGGTAACTATACAATTTTAACGCTAGCAATTCAGGATTGGTATGTTTAGGAAACTGTAATGTTTCTTTGGACAAACAGAGGGACAACTAGTTAAAACTTTTTATTTTTCCATTTTGAACATTTATTTTCATTCTAAGTTTTCCTGCTGAATAAGTGCCAACTTTTTATTAGAGCGCAGGGGTTTCAAATAAACCTAATCATATTGCATTTTTGACCACGTTATTGTCAACTGGTTTCGTTAGAAGATCCCTTCATTTAATTGTGTCTAAGAGATCACATTTTTTTTTCATTTGCCAGTCAGCTTTTTCAATTTTCACTGTTAGCTTTCTCTGGTGAAAATATTCTTCAATTAATCGATAAGAATGGATTTGCTGGTTGTTAATAACTTATCGTTATTATTAGGTGGTCACAAAGTTGCTGCGTCAGATGTCCCAGATTTCTACATTAATGTCTGCAGAGAATTAACTGGGGAAGTTGCTGGCATTCACTGCCCAGTTGGTGCCTCATCATGTATCAGTGGAGAAGATAAAGGTCACATTGTACAGTCTTCATTCCTTGAGATGGTCAATGATTACACAATCAGTTTGAAGTATGGAAACGTTTCAAGTGGTTGTTCAACTAGTTTGACATTTGTTTGCCCAAACAAAGTTTCAAAAATTGTAAGTAAACCTGCATGCGTTTCATTGAAGTCTGGTATTTTCCTGTTAAAAAGACATGTCCAAACTTTCTCAAAAGAGATCCGGGCAAGCCAGGTCTTTACGTAATCCTGAAATTTCTACTAATAGACATGTTAACCAGGAGCCCTATCATCCACTAAAAAACAAGCAGAGCCCTCTCTGTTGCACTAAAAGCTTGCAACTTGCTTGCCTGGTTTACATAATAACACTTAATTATCGTAAAATGAAATCACTTATAACAAGTTTAAACCACACTTATCACATTTAGTTTTTTATTGACTTGCCTAGTGAATAATATAAGTAATGTTATTAGTACTAATAATTTTACTATTAATTTTTTTTGCGGTACAGAATTTGAAAATGGCTTTGAAAAAAGCAAACATTTTACGACATACTAAAATGTTTGCTTTTTTCAAAGCCAGATAATGTTATGACAGATGGAGGTTGATTCTTAAAAAGATGCCGATTTAAACCACTGGTAAAAAGTAGTACATTTAATAACCAACAATTCATTTTATCTACTCACTTTCATTCAGGAACTTATAAAAACTTTTATATGCCCAATGACTAAAAGAAGAGTCTTTTTTTACTAAGGCCATTGCTTAGTTTTTTTTATGTAAAACGTAACATTCATTCAAAACTGAAAAATGTATTCTATACACGTCATCACTTAAAGATTCTTTATGTTTTTATTTGCATTTTCCTTTTTTGCTTAACGACAGAAACAGAATGTGTGTAACAGAAAGTCAAATTTCAACCATTAAGAAGAGTATATTTTCAGTAGCAGCCTAAGAAAAATTCTTATTTTGTTTTTTAGATCTAGCCAAACCTTTTTGCAAACGCTTCAGTTTGTCGGGTTTTTACTTCATATCCTACGTTCTGCCACTAGCTACTCTTCAGTGTTCTTAGTTGTGTAACATGTCACAGAAATGAAGTTACTGTTTACCGATCTCCAGTGCTTGATGCCATAATTGCAGAGCTGTCAACTTTTGTTGTATAGAACAGAACGGTTCTAAGTTGATTCTTCGAGTTTCACGATAAGTGCGTGTCTGATGATCGAATTAAGCGTGAAGCTGGAAGTGCCAACTTAGAACTATCCTGTTCTGTACACCATAATACGTATTTTGTCAAAGAGCTAACTCTTTTGAAGCCGACAGTTTCGATATATTTAGGGTGGTCATGGGCCAATATTGCAATCTACATTTGGCTGCCACTATGAGGTGTTGTGGGAAACAGAACACGCATGCCCTGTTGCTGAGCAGATTTCAACGACTTGTAGCATAGTGTCTCGAGATGGCACGTTTGACCTTAGTGCTCTGAAGCGCCAACCTGGACATTTTTACAAAGCTCAATACCTGGAAACAAGTACAAAGAAAAAATATTCATTTTTTTTGAACATATGTGGGAATATGAAAAATTTTCCGTGTGATAACAGTAAGTACGGGTTAATTTGCTAAAATTATCTTTGTTTAAAATTCTGCGAGTAGCATTAGTGCCCTTTTATAGCCGGTTTTCCACTAGACAATATTCTGTGCGCGGGGAGTGTCTTTATTCTAAATAATGCACCCGTATAGAAAAAGACTTTCAGTTCTCAGTGTAGGAAATAGGCCTGAACACTATTCTATAAATAACAAACGTTAGATGCTTCTCTTGCTGAGAGATCTTAAACTACTAAAGCTTCTACTTTTGGAAGATCAAAAGAAAAATAAAGGGTACATAAACAAATTGACCAAGAATTTGTTTTTTCAGATATTTTCGGACATCCCCGACAGATTTTGAAGTTCTTTTAAGATGGGTTGTGCTTCACATTTCGAAACGAAAAACAAACATCAGGAACCCATATGTAAAAGACAGAGTCAGTGTAGGCAGTCAAAGACAAAATTTTACTCTGCGTTTATCTCACAAGGGATTCATCTTGGTCAGCTATTTTTATTTAGTCATTTGCCATGTGATAGATCTTTCACATGATTTGATGGTTGGCACCATTAGACGCGGTGGAAAGTTTAGTCAATCCAACTTGCAAATGCGCACATAGCGGAGCGATTAACAGTGACCATTGTTAAAAATAAACAATGCAAATACAATAGCCGCTCCCGCGCGCGGAAATTTCCGACTAGTGGTAAACCGGCCTAAATCTGCATGTGATTATATTTCTTATATCCCTATTGCTTTAGCTTGGGGTGGCTTCATATGTTAATTGCAGGTCCTTTTAAATCTATGTTATGCAAGAACAGGATGACGAAGGCGGCTATTCTTTCTTTATTACTTTTTGGTGGATATTCTTTGGTTGATATTCTGTGGTGTATATTCTGTGATGGATATCCTGTGATAGATGTCGTTTGGTGGATGTTCTTTGGTTGTTTTTCTTTGTTGAATGCTCTTTGGTAGATATTATTTGGTGGATGTTCTTTGGTTGTCATTCTGTAGTGGATATTCTGTGGTGTATATTTTGTGATGGATATTCGGTGGTGTATATTTTGTGATGGATATTCTGTGGTGTGTCTTTCGTGGTTGATATTCTGTGGTAGATATTCTGTGGTTGATATTCTGTAGTGTATATTCTGTGGTTGATATTCTGTAGTGTATATTCTGTGGTTGATATTCTGTACTGTATATTCTGTGGTGGATATTCTGTAGTGTATATTCTGTGGTTGATATTCTGTAGTGTATATTCTGTGGTTGATATTCTGTAGTGTTTATTCTGTTGTGGATGTTCTGTAATGTATATTCTGTGGTGGATGTTCTGTAATGTTTATTCTGTAGTGTATATTCTGTAACGTATATTCTGTGTTTTAGTGATAAAATAGGAGTCTGATATATTACAGCTGACATATCAGGTCCTTAATTTTAATTGAAATTATATGTGATATTGTTTTCGGTATTGCTACGATAGACAGAGATCTGTAACGAAGATTTGACTGCAAAGAAACAATAACTTTCTTAAGCATTAAAGAAAAATATTTCAGTCATTATTGCTTAAGCTAGTGCTAAAACTTAAGAAGTTCAGTTGAAACTTATACCTCTAATGACGATATATACCCTCATAATGACGATATACCGTCCCAAAATGACGATATAACAGTCCCAAAATGACGATATACAGTCCCAAAATGACGATATACCGTCCCAAAATGACAATATAACAGTCCTAAAATGACGATATAACAGTCCCAAAATGACGATATACCGTCCCAAAATGACGATATAACAGTCCCAAAATGACGATATACAGTCCCAAAATGACGATATACCGTCCCAAAATGACGATATAACAGTCCCAAAATGACGATATACCGTCCCAAAATGACAATATAACAGTCCCAAAATAACGATATACAGTCCCAAAATGACGATATACAGTCCCAAAATGACGATATACCGTCCCAAAATGACGATATAACAGTCCCAAAATGATGATATACCGTCCAAAAATGACGATATAACAGTCCCAAAATGACGATATAACAGTCCCAAAATGACGATATAGACTCTCGAATGATTTATTGAGTGTATACAATGATTATCAAACTTTGATCTTGGTTTCTTTCATGCGAATTGAAGCCTAAGAAAGTGGCAAACATAGTTTCAACTTCTGTTAAGGAACTTGTTATCCCGTTGCTATCACAATATGTTATCAGGAGATCAATTGCAATTGCATTTTCCAAAATGAAAAGGCCTGTGATTAGAGCTGGTTTTTGTAAGTTTAATTTTGATGTTATGCAGAACCTTTTCTGAACAAGTCTAAATATAGTTTTTTAAACAACTCAGATACCGATGTTGCTGTTTGCCAGACGACGTCTACATCGGCAGTCAGTGCTGGAAAAGCCAGCTTCATGAAGCTTCGATATGTCGATGGGCAACTGTTCCTTACATACCACCACGGTCAGACTTGCCATAATGGACTGCGAAGATCCACCATTATCGTGTTTTATTGTAATGAATCGGCAGGTCCTGGTTCTCCAGTTTTCAATCAAGAGCGTCATTGCAATTATTTCTTCGACTGGCCTACCAACCTTGTTTGCCCAAGAGCAAGAAAAACAGGTAAACTTTGTAGATTGTATGCTTAATGTATTTATTAAACCAATAGCCGTGCTGTGAAATTTTACTGACTGGTATTAAACCAACTAACATGTGCAGAACTTGTGTGTACGATAAGGTGCTGAAACCAATAGACTTTCCTATCAAATGTCCACTAAATAACATATGACCTAGCTCGATCTATGCAACGGCTGAATGTCCTAGCAATTAATAGGGAAGTTAATACCTCCTTTTTTTTAGGTGAAACTTGCCGTGTAGTTAACTCGAAAAACAAGGTTTATGATTTAACGGAATTGAAGAAGGTTGCCAATGAAAGCTGGAGTGCTGTTGATGCGACCTCGAGCAATTTCGATGGAATTTATTTGAATGTGTGTGGAGCTTTAAGGCCTAGCACAGTGACTTCAGACTGTCCAAGTGATAATGCCGCTTGCATCATTTCTGGAAACTCAAAAATTGGACTAGGAAAATTTGAGACTGGCCTTGTGAATGATGTGGAAAACTCTGTACAACTTGTATACACCAATGGTACATTCTGCGATCTAACTAATAGAAAGAGACGTAAAAGTTTAATTACCTTTGTATGCCATCCTGGACAGCTGTCGACATCACCAACCTTGATTAGTAAGAGCCAAGATGACTGTCAGTATGAATTTGTCTGGAAAACTGGTAACTAGTATCTTTCTTTCTTTTTGTCAGAAAAAATGTTTTTGTCCTTGTATGACACGAGTACTTATAATGGTTTTTATGTTTTGGGTTAGATTATCATCATTTTATAAGGAGTATGATTTTTGGTAAAGTGACATTTTAGACTTTTTGGGAACTATTTATAATTGATGCTTATTCGGGCAAGGAATAATTTCGATCCAGCCAAGTTTTATAAACTTGTTTGTCCAACTCTTCCTCGACTCACCCTTGCCCATGTTTCTAAAGCTGCTTGCCTTTTTGCATTTTTTGATCCTTCAAAACGTCAACAATATACCTTTTTTATCAAAAAAGAGCACTTGAACTCTCTAGCTTTTCTAGTTTTTGAGTCTTCGCAGGCAAGTGTTTTTTGCAATGCATTTGTTCACATCTGTTCAAGACAACCCTTTTCGTACATTATGAGAACCAAGTCCTATAAAATCTTTCAAATAAGTTGGTAAACAACCAATGTCATTTACTTAGTGAAGGTTTGTGAACAGGAGCAAAACGACATTTGCATTTTGTATTAAATCGTTAATGTTGTTGATTTGATTTGATGTCTGAAAATATTGTTTGTGAACGTATAGCGGCGGCTTGTCCACTTGGGCAGGTGATTGGCGATGGATGTCAGGTTGCTGATCCAACTGCGGGATATTCTTTCGATCTTACGCAATTGTCCAGAGCAAGGCCTGTAAAGGGGAAAGATTACTTTGCTGCCAGAGATAGTGGCAATGAATACGAGTATCAAATAAAGGTAAACATGTTATGTTTGTTATGTTATGTTATGTTATGTTATGTTATGTTATGTTAGTTATGTTATGTTATGTTATGTTATGTTATGTTATGTTATGTTATGTTATGTTATGTTTTGTTATGTTATGTTACGTCATGTTTCTTATGTTATGTTATGTTATGTTATGTTATGTTATGTTATGTTATGTTATGTTATGTTATGTTATGTAATGTTACGTTTTGTTATGTTATGTTTTGTTATGTTATGTTATGGTATGTTTTGTTATGTTATGTTATGTTATGTTATGTTATGGTATGTTTTGTTATGTTATGTTATGTTATGTTGTTTTGACCACAGGCTTTTCCCCTATGAAAACTCAGTAATTTGGTCTCTGTTTACAACTTAATGA
This sequence comes from Rhopilema esculentum, assembly GCF_013076305.1. The sequence continues at coordinate 224,793 of NW_027019328.1, forward strand.
AGAAAAGAACCTTCATTGACCATATCTCACCCGATTGTTGACATATTTTGCTGATTTTGTGGTGTTATTTTAGGTTATCTGTTCAAAATTCAAAGCTTAATAAAGTATATTTTCACCACGTCATATTAGAGAGCTTCATTTTCATGCTAAAGGTAATGTGTCCAGCAAGCATGTCTGCGGGTATTTTCAGAAACATGTGATTTTTTATGTCATCGCCCCAGCCATTACGGTCGTTCTGTCTGTCTACCCTGTTGCGAGGTTAGCTTTTTATGTGAGCAGTTTTGCATTGCAAGAATACTGACCAATTGCAAGCCGTTTTTTAATGTTGCTTGACAAGTTTGGTATACGCAGTCCTTTTATATCGACACTTTACCTATGATAGGTTTGCCTCTCTTCACCGTTCGTTGTTCCCTTGAAAAATCTAAATCGAAAACTCTTTTAGGTTTGTGAAGGCTCAAGCAAGACGCAGTGCACGAGAGATGGAAAGAGAAAGATTGGAGCATGTCAATACAAGCCTTCGACTGGAATGACCCAAGTGACTGGAGAAGCAAATTCGAATCTTATATACTTTGACGGCTTGCTTAAGCTAAGATACGTGCATGGTGATCAATGCCATAATGGGAAGATAAGAGAATCCCAGATTACTTTCCTCTGCGATGAGAAGGCCGGAGTTGGTCATCCACAATTTGAAAAGGAAATCACTTGTGGCATTTATAACTTTCTCTGGTATACCAAGTTTGCCTGCCATTCAAAGGTATATAGTTTTCTTAGTTTTACAACAAATGTTGAAACGATATTGGCCTTTGCCAAAAACACATTGCCTCATGCTTATGCGAACTCCTCTTAATAACCAATCCAGGTGGTACATACCTTTGAACCGTGGACTATTGCTCTTTGATAGTTTATAATAAATAAAAAATGGCAAAAGCAAATTTGATTCGTTTTAGATTGTTGAATGCAGCGCCACGTCAAACAAAGCCCGTTATGACTTATCAAAATTGTCCACCAATCACCGCTGGGTAGCAGTTCATGGAAACAAAAGATACTACATCAGCGTTTGTAAACCGCTGTTCCATAGGCCAGCTGGCTGTTCTGTAACTTCCGCGGTCTGCAGTGTCCAAGTAGATTCTAATGGAGTTGAGACTTTTCAGCAGGATTTAGGTATGTTCAGCTCGTATTCGGACACAACCTTTGATAATCCCTCAAAAGTTGTTCCATGTTGTGGAGCTATAGACATCGGTTCTCTTTGAGATAACTACACACCACTTGTGATTACGGTATTCATTAGTGACATCAACTATTGCATTAAATGCTGTAAATTTACATTTAACGTGAGTTTACATTTAACGTTACTTTCGGGGATTAAAATCACTTTCATGACAGATAGTAATGTTTATCATATAGCATTATGCTTGACATGCAGCGTAAATCTCAATCTGCCGCTAATGAATGAAATATCCGCGTTTTATAACTTGTTGCCGATGGGGACTTTGCTATCTGCCCTTAGTATTAGCCTATGCATGATACAGTTTTGCATCTCCAAACAATCATACCGCCATGGTTCTATCAGCGTTCACGTAGGGGCTGGTCCCAACCCTTCCTTACAAAAGTAGGTGCACTGAGACCTATTCGAAACGTTTTCTGAATTTTGAAGATCTTGTCATCTAACTAGGTCCAATAGTCTAATAAGGGGTGTCAACAAGATAATAGATAATAAGAAACATCAGAATAGCAACTAGAAATCACATGAATTTTTGACAATGGAAAGAATTTTTAATTTGTTTTCTGTTACTACCTAGCTTCCAAAAAGTGTTTTTAGGGCACTGAGAAATTAAATTATGCTTATTAAATTAAATTAATTAAGTTACCTGGTTCTTCCTGTTCATATAAGCAAAATGCGTGATTCTTATGTCTGGAGTTACAGAGAGCAGAAGACTCTCTTCTTCCTAAGCGCTTGTTTGATCATTTCTGTGACCAAAACTAGAGAACCTTAAAACAGTAGTCCGTGGCCCTAATTACTGAGATATCCTCTCGATGCCTTTGTGGCCAACAAGAATGGTGGTGTGAGCGTAAACCTTCAGTACCTGTTTTAGAATGGATCCAGATTGTGTATCAAAATGTATGTTGCAATATACTTTTATGTTTAAGCATGGCCATATAATACCTGACAGAGCTTTTATATACAGAGTTTTTATATGCCAGGCACTATTAAAGCTTCGCCGGTGGTGGAATCTAATGGTGATCTTGTTATGACTTACAGAAACGGTAGTTGGTGTGGCAAAAATAAAACCATGTCTACAGTAATTCGTTTTATTTGTAAAAGTGATGCTGCGGAGGTAATTCACTTAAAAGTTGTAATTCTTGTTTTTATTTACTGTTGCATGCAATCCTGGCAAAAACAATTTTTTAAAGCCTGTTTTTGAAGGATATTTGTTACGACTTTTTAAAGGACATGAGATGGATGCCGAATTCTAAGATTATTAGTTGAAGTATCTTCAACTGCAAGAATTTCAATTTTATGCCTTTTGCCTTCGTACATGGGCTAATAAACGAGTTTTCAGCGAGACCATGAGTTGCAAATAAGTTCCTCTTGATAAGTAAATAACTCTTTCTTTTCATATTTTCTTCGCTAGATGTATTTACTTTTGCTTTTAAGGGAAGCCCTGTGCTAGATTTGGATAATTCGGATTCGTGCAACATTGCTTTCAGATGGGAAACAGAGCATGCATGTTCTACTGAGACGTCAAATACTGGAGGAAAGGGCAGCTGCTCTGTCCAGGATCCGGTCTCTAAATACATTTTCAACTTGACATCATTACGAAGAGTGGCCGGATTCTATCGTGTCAGGAATGGTGGAGACACATTTGTTCTCAATATCTGTGGAAATGTTTCCGGGGCAGGATGCAACGACCAGTCGTCTGGAGTGCAACCTGCTGCCTGTAAATTGACCGGCGTTAAGGATAATAATCCGGTCATTGGTGTCCTCTCACAGCAACTAAAGTACAGTGAAGGGACAATAACCCTTGACTACAAGTAAACAGCTTTAATATCCTTTTTATACCTTTTATAATAATTTATTGTTTAGTACTATGGCTCTTACGCTGTCCATGATTATATCGAAATCGCGCTTTTTTCTTGTTACAGGGATGGCGAAAGGCAAGATAGTGGCTACAAACTCAGCACAAGGATAACTTTCTTCTGTAACAGAAAAATTGGTATTGGCTCACCAACTTTTGATAATTTTGCAGACAACGTGTTTTCATTCAAATTTGAAACGTCACTCGTTTGTGTCCCAGATCCAGTTCAGTGCAGAATTTTCGGACCGGATAATGCCCTTTACAATCTGGAACCGCTAATTAAAACCAAAGGTGATGTCAAAATTTAAAACTGATTAAGAGTAAAACGTGATAGTTTTGCCTTTCCTTTTAAATTCCATAATTTTAGCTATTGATTAGCGTATGTTTTAAAACTGCAAATAATTTAACGGCTTCCTGTAAAGTAGTAAATGGCTTATGGAGCTACCATGACTAAAGAATTTGCAATGAAGTGAATGATTGAAATGAATAGCCGGAATCTTCCTTAGAGTATACTATAAAAGCGTGTCTGATTAAGTTTTCTAAAGAGTCGCTTAAATAGAGTTATGAGCATGCAGTCCTTCTTTACCACTATTAATGTTGCAGCGTTGATATGTTATTTTTGTGTGTTTTCTTCTTTGGTAATGCTGCTTGTATTCTCGGTGACAAACGTCTTCTCTAAGTAAATTTCTAAAGCTGTCTGGCTGGTCGCCTTTTTTCAAAATGTCTAGCTGCATCATCAGTAAACATGTTACGTAGTTCAACATAAATTACCTTTCAGTATTTTGCATGCTCTTTTCATAGGATATTGGACTGCCTTGAATAAAGAGTCCAGCGGGCAAAAACACCATTATTTCATGAATGTTTGTAAGCCGATGGTTAAAAAACCAGCCGCATGTCCGAGTGGTTCCATAGCAGCTTGTCAGGTGGATTACAACTCGGGAAAACAAGTCGGTTAGTAAATTTAAGCCTTAGGAATGATAGAATAATTAAAAATCATTATAATAATCAGTTTATTTACAGTAGGCTGCTAAAAGATGGCTTACTTACAGCCAATTAAGGCCTACGTACAAATTTAAAGTTAACAATGCAAATTGAAGGTAAAATCAATACATAAAAGTAAGTATTATTATGTTTAATGGGAAATAATATATATCTACATGTCTTTATAGTTATTTGCCGCTTTTCTCTTTTTTCAATTAATGAAGCCGACTTTTGCAACATGATTCTAATAATAATTGCAGGGAAAATTACAGATACAATGATGTTATCATTTATCCTAACAAACGGCTAGATATCAGGACTATGCAACGTTATACTATATAAGGGAATTATTCCCATCTGAATGCTCTCCATCTTCTTTTACCCATTTCATGCTTTTTATATATGTGGTTGGTATAAAGATATTTCATGTTCATCCTTTCCGCTTTCTAATTCTGTTTGTAACTAAAGATTTCTGTTGATCAAGTTTTACTGATCGTACAGCCACCAACATCCTATTTCAATCTTTTTCCGCTATAGCGTAGTACTGAGTTGTGCTCCGGATGCTGAGTAAATGTCTAGAAATTGTGTTTCCTTTCTCGCGATTAAAAATTACTTGTTTTTATGTCCTTCCTACTACTGAAACTGCCTTCTCACCATGCATTCTTTTCTATTACTAGGTCATCGTATTGGCTACGTTACAAGTCAGCCGAAGGTCAAAAACAAGACCGTACTGATAAGATACTCCAACGGAGAGTATTGTCATCACAGCAAACATAATCGAAGTGTTCAGATATTCTTCCACTGCAGCTCTACAGAGGTAATGCCTTGTATCCGTTCCACCAAGTGAAATAATTTGTGAGTTCTGGAGTGACATTGGAAGTGGTGGGTAGGGGTAATTTGTGAGCTCTTCGGTTAGTGCTGTCTTAAGTGAATATTTTGTCCTTTTTTACCAGGGTTCACCGGTCTTTCTAACGGAGACAAAAGAATGTGGCTATATTTTCAATTGGCTAACGCCCAGTGCATGCCCGAGAATCAACGACGCCGGATCAAGCTGCAAAGTTGAAGACAATGTTTTCAATCATGTCTTCGATCTATCAGATCTTCCTGAGAAGCAAGTAATCGTTAACGGTTCAAAGTTCGCACTCCGTCCTTGCGGCAAAACAAAATGTGGAGATTTTGGAGCTTGTTTAATGTCAGGTACATTCAGAATTTTGAAAATTTCCAAAACACAAACTTTTCATGTTTCTGCTCGAAAGTATGACAATCCTTTTTATTTTCAACAATATGCAATACTTAACTTCTTTTTTTGCCATATTTTAATGCGCCAGCAAGCCTTTTCCATTGCTTTCGAGGGGGCTATCTCCTCATACTTCTCTCTTCGGAGCACCCCCACTTGTTGCCTCGGAGCACCCAGCATGGTGGTAACAGTTCTGCTTTTTTATAGGAAAAGCAACAACTAACATTGGTGAAACAAACAACGTATTGAAACTATCAAATGGAGACCTCGTGGTCGATTACAAACACGAGACGATATCCACGAAAATACGCTTTGTGTGTCACAATGGTGAAGATACTTTGTCACTGACAACTGACATCAGGGGGCGGAACCTTTTACAGTTGCAAAGGTAAGTCTGGTAAGCTTAACCTTCTGCCTTACCATAACGTCATCATCCTTTAATACAACTCTGCTGGTCAACATAAGTATTTGCACATGTCATGTTTGTTGTCTGCTGAGTTCAAATTCACAATAAGAAGAAAAACTGAAAGGAAATATAACAACTGTGCTGTTCATAAGCTGCATAAACCGCTTGAAATTACATTTTAGTTTTTGGTAGGTAATAAATTTAGTTTATCGACAAAAACAGTTGTGAAAAAGAAGCTCTTTTACTTCCTGGTGGTGATAGCAAGCATCGCGATTCCTTTGTCATAAGCACGGATTGCAATTCATCATTGATCCACATGGAAACATGGAAAGATTTAACATTTTAAAGAGTCTTCTATAAAATATAGATTCATACTAGGAGGTATTGTTTGTGAGAGCGTATCGACGTCGTAGCTGAGATAGTGATAGAATTGAGGACTTGGTCGAAAGCTTCTGGTTAAATAACCTGTTTTATGCCGTTCTGAGACTCTGATAAGCGCTCTCCAACGGGACAAACAACAAGCACTGATTTTATTCTTACCCTGGATCATCTCAGTAACGGTCAGATCAAGACAACTTTTGAAAAACAGCTTTAAACATCTTGAAGAGACTTTTTTATGACTAAACATTTGCAAAATACCGAATAAACTGTGGAGGCCCAATGATAAACTACCTACACCAATACCAATAAAACTCGGCGTTTCATGCTGTTTTTGAAGCCATCTCCAGTCTATCCTAGTTGTTTAATCACTACTAGAATGACATCATTTTGATACTCTTTGTATTAATTTAACTTCCTCTTTAATGGAGCTTTTTACGGCTCTGTATGCTAGCTTCGGTATCGAATAATGTTGAGACCTATACAGTTTACTCTCGATAAGTGGAACCTCCACGGGACTGAAGAAGATGGTTTCATTTATCGAATGTTCCACTTGTCCAAATTGCTCGATAAGTGGAACCTCCCTGAAACCGAAAAAAAGTTCCATTTATCGAAATTCTTCCTTGTCTGATTTCTCTGGAGAACGGGGCATTTACGAATAATGAAAAGCAGGGGGAAAGAAACAGACAAATTTGCTGTTGCAGTCATGAAAAATGACTTTTTGGTCGGCTATCTACCAAAAGGAAAAACAGGAAGATTTGCAAAAATGGTTTTTTACTTCCTACGAGCCTGTGACTCAAAACACTTGCTCCGTCGAAGTTGTTGGACAAGCGATCAATCAAGGAGATGGAAATAGAGTGAAGGTGCCTTGCAAGTTATATTCTGCGGCTGAGGAAAGTTTTATAAACATTTTGAAAGAACAACTTCCAAAGGCTCTACAAATTTACAATAAATGCACTCCCCTCACTAAAGTATTGCACCACCTTGTTCAAAATGGCGGCACTTTTTGTCAATATTTTTACAATACAAGACATTTGAATGCATGAATTGGCTGTAATAGGCATATTTTATAGCAAATTTCGCGGGAAAAATTTGCAAATTTTGCTGACGCCGTAGAATACCTAGTTAAAAATGTAAATATTACGTAAAAACATTATTGTTTGAAAAAATGTAGACCACGCCTAAGGGAGAAAATTTGTCAAATGAGATGCGGGTCCCTATAAAATTTCCATGAATAGGCAACCTTGATGCTTGGCAATTACTTTGGCAATAGTTTCTTTTTGTAGCAAAAGCTAGATTTTTCGGTAGGTTACAGTTTTTCTCGCGACAATTTCTCTAAAATCATTTCTTATCGATTACAAAGTTACTTGGCTAATCTAAATTTTTAGACTGATTCAAAGGTTTGCATTTGAAACTGTGGGCTTTTTATTTCTCAATCACTAATTTTTAATTTTATAATAGCATTGCATTGAGTGGCTTCCTCTTTTGGGAAAGTCAATTTGAAGTCAACTGTAAAATTTTGAAGATTTTGTTCAGTGGTTGTTGGAATGGTTTCGGGAGACATGTTGTGTAGTGCACGTGTTTAGCACAAGTCGCATTTTTATTTATCTTTGGTCAAGGGACATGTCTTCTTCGGAACCTCTTCTCTGGCAATTTTTGTTCAAGGATTGTACCACTAGTGCTTGACAATTTTCAAGTGATTTTCATTGCCTAACAAAACAGCTTTTGGATGTTTCATTTCCTATCATTAATGGGGAAAACGTGTACATTTTCCTGGATTCTTCAAACTTTGGTTGCAAAATGTCCTCAACTTTCTAAAGGTTGGTGTGTTTTCGCCCTTTTCTGCTTATTGCATCTAAATTATGTATTTTATTCTTTTGTGGTGTGTGTAAAAATATGTACTTGTATGCAAATGCATTTCCAGGTTGGTATTTGCATCAGTTTGAAATTTTAGTCGAGACACACTTAATGCCTATTTTTTAAAGTGTCATCTATGTTATGGCAATAGAACTAGTTACATTTGTTGCTAGAACAACCATGCAACTTTTGTGCTGCCTTTGTTTTGAATATGTCGATCTATCGACGAATCTTTAATCATTCAAAACTATGTGGTGTTTTCGTCCTGAAATGTTGCGTGAGCAGTGTTGACATTTGCTGTAACCCCTGTGATTCATTGCGCGCATGGCAGGTACATTTTTCTCCTATGCTATATATGGAATATAAATATATTTAGTTAAGCGTTGTTCAAACTGGGCAACATTGTCGGGCAACATTCACAAATTCCTAATGTTGCTCAAATGTTGTCCAGTTTGGCCACCGTATCGGCCGACAAATTCATCAAGAAATTTGTTGCTCGAATGTTTGAACATGCTCAAACATTTTTCGGCAACCTTTTTTGCTCAGCTCTACGTTGTCCAGTTTGGCCACATTGTCGGGCAACAATTCACCTTAATTTTCCATCTGAGAAAATCCAACTTGCACAGTGATGTATTGCAAAACAGTTTGCTCTACTCGATTCAACAAATTGTCCTGTCAAAGTTTAAGCTTTCAAGTTGATTGTAACGAATGGGAAGAAAAACATGGAGTGGAAGAATAGTTTAGGAAGAATAAAAGGTCTCATCTGAAACAAATCCAAATGCAAGCTCTTTGAAAAAACAAATCAGCCAAATGCTACCCGCGTGCTCGACCATAGAGTGCTAAGCAACAAAGTTGTTGTGATGTCAAAATCAGCTTCCAGTAGCTGCAGCTTGCTTTCTATCTGCCATACTTATCCAAAATTTTGCTCAAAATCAAATATGGCGCGGAAAACCACATATCAGATCATATTTGGCACGCTGTTTTGACAACATCATCAAAAGATGCTGCACGACAATGTTGCCCAGTTTGGCCACCATGTCTCGGCGACAAAAAATTAACAAAATTTCGAGCAACATTGTCGGGCAACAATGTTGCCCAGTTTGGCCTGTTGAACTAGCCATCATGGTGGATAAACGAGTTAGTAGAGGAATTAATACGCGATACTTCACGCCATTTTTATAATATCAATGCGAACGAAAAAAACAAGAACACGAGGTAAGATCACAGGGTTACAAAGTTACATGACCCAGTCCTCCTAACAACAACAAAATTTTGTGACTATAATTAAAACTAAAGTTTAATACTTAACACCCCCACTTAAACTTTATGTAGTATATATAATTATAAATTCTAGTATATGAAGAACAACAAAACGCAATGTTATCAAATAGTTCAAGTTTATATTCCCATCATTACTGCAATAAATTTCTTGAGCTTGAAACTGGCAATTGGCTTTGTAAAGACATCAGCAATGTTCTTCGCTGTTGGAACATAAATCAGATCCATAATACCTTCTGAAACTATTGATCTAACAAAATGATATTTTATGTCTATATGTTTTGATCTTTGATGTACCATAGCATTTTTAGCTAGAGCTATTGCACTTTGGTTATCACACTGCAGTACAAACTTTTCATATAAAGTAGAGTTTGTCATGTCTTTCAATTACTGCATTAAGAATATTGCTTCCTGTGTTGCTTCTGCTAAGGCCATACACTCAGCCTCACAGGTAGATAGAGCAACTGTTCTTTGTTTTCTACTTTTCCAGGATATCATGGGTCCGTTGCTTACTAACTGGTATGCATAGCCAGTAATGCTTCTTCTGTCTTCAGAATTAGCCCAATCTGCATCACAATATCCGAATAAATGCATTTCGTCTTTAGATTTGTGGAATATCAATTTCTGACTCATTGTTCCTTTAAGGTAACGTAATACATGTTTTGCCATGGTCTCATCAGCTGAAGTAGGGTTTGCCATGTGTTGTGCTAATTTGGTGACAACATAGCACAAATCAGGTCTAGTTGAAGTCATGATATATATCAAACTTCCAACTATCTTTCTATACAACTTGGAATCAGTTGGATCAGATGTATTTTCATTTTCCTTGTATGAACTTTCACAAGGAGTACTTCTTGTCTTGCAATCTGTCATGTGAAATCTTTCAAGCACTCTCTTAATGTATTCAGTTTGATTCATTGTAATTTGGTTACCTTCTCTGCTGAACTGTATGCCTAAAAACCATCCAATTTCTCCTAGGTCTTTCATCTTGAATTTTTGGCAAAGAAAACTTTTTACTTCATTGAGTGAAGACATGTTGCTGCTGGCAATGATAATATCATCTACCCATACAATGATTATTATCATCGTGCCCCCAGTGTTCTTAGTGTATACACAAGGATCTGCAAGGGACTGTGTGACCTTATCATTGATAAACTGAGAGTGAAGAAATGTGTTCCAATTTCTCCCACTTTGCTTCAACCCATATAAGGATTTGTTTAATTTCCAAACTTATCGCTCACCCTTTTCACCATTCACTGTATATCCCTCTGGTTGTTCCACATACACCTTACAGTCAATTGGTGCATTCAAATATGCAGTTTTAGCATCCATCTGATGTACAATGAGATTTTTTTGGGGCTGGCAAGTTGCATTAGCATCCTTATTGAAGTTATTCTAGCTGTTGGTGAAAAAGTTTAATTATAGTCTACATCTTGAGTTTGAGAATAACCTTTTGCAACATACTTGGCTTTATATTTTAAGTCATTGTTGGGGCCAATTTTCTTAGCATAAACCCATCTTCCTCCAACTAATGTTTTCTCCTCAGGCAATTTAACAAGATCAAATGTTTGATTATCTTTCAGTGCACACATTTCTTCCTGCATAGCAGTCTTCCAGTGACTTGCTTCACTAGAAACTAGTGCCTCGTCGTAGGTTGTTGGCATTTCATCCTTACTCATAGCATAACAAAAGTCAACTGTATAACCAGTATTATCTGATTCAGTTACATAGTCCTTGAAATATTTTGGCTGTTTGCGTTCTCTTGTTGGGTATCTCCTTTCGTGTCCCTTTCTCTGGCTGCCTTCACCTGGAGGGTCTAACTGAGCAGACTGTTCAACTGTTTCCTGCAATTCAACTTTTTCATCTTGGTCAGGTTGTCTCTCTCTTCTTATAGCTATGTCTTCTGTGTCAATGGCCTGTTCATACGAACTTGTACTGAATTTCACACATCGTACTTTCCTAATATTGCCACTATTTGGAAAGTAAATCAAGTAAGCAGGACTGTTTTTGTCATACCAAATAAATATGCCTTTCTCACTTCTGGCATCTAACTTTGTCTTGTTCTGTGTATATGCAAAGCACACAGAGCCAAATGTATTCATATTACCAATGTTAGGTTTATGGCCTGTGAATGCCTCCACTGCTGTCTTCTCTGTTCTTGGATTATAGCACCTATTCCTCACATATACTGCTGTCATCACAGCATATACCCATAGTGACTTTGGCAGTGTAGATTCCAATAACAGACACCTTGCCATATCAAAAATGGATCTCCAGGACCTTTCCACTGTTCCATTCTGGTGAGGAGAATAAGGTGCACTCATTTCCTGTTTTATTTTATTTTCTATCAATAGCTGTTTAAACTTCTCACTTGTGAATTCTCCTCCATTGTCACATCTCATCCTCTTGACTGTTCCATAGACTGCAACATCTGCTAAGAATTTTTCCATTGCATGAATGGCATCATTCTTTCTTTTCAGAAAGTACACCATGATCAGACTTGAGTAATCATCTACAATAGACATCACATATCTGAAGCCATTTCTTTCTGCAGGTTCTATCGGTCCAGCCAGATCAACATGTACCAGCTCCAGTGGTGCATTGGCACGTTTATCTGGACTTCTGTTTCTGTACTGTGTCATTTTACCCTCTGTACAGATGTCACATTGGAAACTATCTTTATATTACTTGTAATCTTCATACCATCTACAGCACCTTCCAATTTGATAATATCTCTTGAATTACAATGTCCCATTATTTCATGCCATTCTTTCAAGGTGTGTGATGTACTCTTTGTCAAGACTGTACTACATAGGTAATAAAGTCTACCACTCTTCTTTATATTGAATTTTTGCCATTTGGACTGATAGAATGTACAGATAGGATGTTTTGCTTGAATGTTGGTACAAAAAGAGCATCTTTTAGAATTGCTTCTTGTTCATTACCATCAGAGTCTATTAGACAGATACGTGCATCTCCTCTTCCCTGTGCAGTATTTCTTATTCTGCTCCCATCAGCTTGTTCAATGAAATGTTTTTCTGAGTCAAAGTTTGAGTCCATATTTATAAAATACGACTTGTATTTCACAACATGTGTCGTAGCACCACAATCAACAAGCACTGTTTTTATTTCATAAGCCTCACAAAATATTTCATCTTGGCTGCAACCAATTTTGAAAATGAAAGAGTGTTGTTCAGGGCTTTCTTTTGCAGCTGATTCTGCAACTGATTTCACAGAGTCTTTCTTCTTTCTACATACATCTGTATTGTGTGTATTGGTTTTACAATAATGACACCATTTCTTCTTCTTACCATACTCAGGGCATTCTGGGTCAGTTGACTTGTGGTTTGGTTTGCCACATGTGTAACACACTATAGGCTTTCTTCGTGTGCCAGAACCAAATCGCTTGGAAAACTTCATTACACTGTCTCTTGGCTCTTCACAGTAGGCTTTTTCAGTTTCTTCAAAACTTCTCAGGGCTACTTTGAACTCAGTAAAAGTTTGATCTTTGTCCTTCTGAGTAACTACAGTTGAAAACAGTTTAAATTTCGCTGGTAGCCCCTTCAACACCATTGCAATAAGAAAGCTGTCGCTGATTGTTTCACCAGCTGATTTTAAAGATGTAGCACCTGTTTCAGCACGGATTATGTAATCTGTGACACTCTCTTCATCTGTTTTCTTGAGTGAAGTTAGCTCTGTGTACAAAGAAATGATTCTTGGTTTTCTTTTCGAAAGATAATGTTCTCTTAATATCTTTAAAGCATCTATACCCTTGTCCTTGGCATCCCGCAGCACTAAAGACAAACTTCTGTAATCCAAGCACTGTACTAACTCGGCAAATGCTTCTGCATTTTTCTCTCCGTTCAATTCGTCATCACTGACGCCGCCTTCCTCTTCCAGGAGAATAACTTTATGAAGTTTCTGGAGCCTCATTAGGCCTAAAAACTTAACTTCCCACAGCTCATACTTCCTCTCATCACCATCGGACGTCAGGCGTGACCTGGGTCCATAACCTGTTGAATTAGCCATCATGGTGAATAAACGAGTTAGTAGCGGAAAAGATACGCAATACTTCACGCCATTTTTATAATATCAATGCGAACAAAAAAACAAGAACACGAGGTAAGATCACAGGGTTACAAAGTTACATGACCCAGTCCTCCTAACAACAACAAAATTTTGTGACTATAATTAAAACTAAAGTTTAATACTTAACATGGCCAAGGCTTTACCTGAAACAGTTTTGAAACTGACATTGAATCGGTGCTTCCATCGACTCACCCATCCATCAGAAGAATAAAAATCATTGAGTTCTAATGATTTTGCTACAGCCGATAGGAATATTGCTGTATCTTGCAGTTTTCAGCCATTAATAAACGGCAGAGTCCAACTCCTCGTATGTCGCAGTCTTCATTCTTTTTCTCTTTTTAGAAGCATTGTTTCCTTCAACTGCTTTCTTTTTACCCAGTGTGAAACTGTTTTTAGCAACACCATATTTCTTTGCTGTAACTATATAGCTTTGGCCTGCATCAATTTCTTTTAAAGCCTTGTATTTGTTGACTATAATTAAACAGGCGAGCCTTCGTTTTGAAGACTGCACAGCTGCCAATTTTTAAATGTGATTGTGATATATTTTTGTTTGTTTTCGAATGTTCGCAAGAATATTCGAATAAAGAATGTATTGATTAAAATGATTCGAACGTGCTTAAAGGGGCTAGGTCACGTAACTGTAAACAAAATTTTTAAAGAATGTTTCAGTACGTAGAGTAGGCCTACCTTTTCTGTCGCTTGAATTCCAGTGAAATCAGATAAGCTGCCAGGTCTGAGTCGTTTTTGAATTTTCCAGTTGTCTTCAGCAATTTTCACTGTTCATGGACCTGTGCTTGAAAATAAACACGTATCTGTCCTTTCAGTCAAACGGCCCTATATAAAGCTCTCTTCTTCTTGCCCGCTTAAATGCAAACAGGCTTTTTCTTCATGGACTGGTCCATTCAAAATTCCCCAAATATATGCTTTTAATAAATTTACATGTATTTGGGGATGCAAAATCAATATCTGTTGTGTCATAAACATTAAGATCTTCACGATGCGCGGCGATACACTTTCCTACCAAATATCAGTTCAGTTGCTGTGGTGGATTCACCCCATCCACAAGCTTGAAAATAACAACATTGTCCCGTGGCCTTACAGGTCACCCAGCCCCTTTAAGATGATTTTTTTGGAAAAGTTCCACTTATTCGAATAACTATTACTCATGGGACCAAAAATATGGCTCCACTTTACGAAAGTTCCACTTATCGAGGGTTCCGCTCATCCGAATAAAATAAGAGAGGTTTGTTAATGCAAATCCAAGGAACCGGAGAAATTGGTTCCACTAAACGAAAGTTCCACTTATCGAGGGTTCCGCTTATCCGAATAAAATAAGAGGTTTGTTAATGCAAATCCAAGGAACCGGAGAAATTGGTTCCACTAAACGAAAGTTCCACTTATCGAGGGTTCCGCTTATCCGAATAAAATAAGAGGTTTGTTAATGCAAATCCAAGGAACCGGAGAAATTGGTTCCACTAAACGAAAGTTCCACTTATCGAGGGTTCCGCTTATCCGAATAAAATAAGAGGTTTGTTAATGCAAATCCAAGGAACCGGAGAAATTGGTTCCACTAAACGAAAGTTCCACTTATCCGGGGTTCCACTTATCGAGACCTGACTGTACTATGGGATAATTTAGGAAAACATATTTTTGTGTGAAATTTAATTTACTTTTCTCTTGCATAGACGCTTCTTTGTCGAAATGCTGATGAAAGGAAGACGAATTCCTAAGACATATAAGACAGAAAATCAATGGCAGCAGATCCATGCTAGAAAATCTCCTTAGAAATATTCTTTCATCGTCAAAACCTACTGGTTACATTAACCTTAACATTTTTGCCACGTTTGGCCTGATTAGCGGTATTTTATACATTTTATAACTCTTGTAAAGAATCTTTTGTCAACTTTTGTAAAGAATTTGTCTAGGATTTGTAACTATTAGAAAGTGTCAAAACTACTATACAGTTTGATTTATGTATTTAGGTACGAATTTGAATGGAAAACACAAGCAGCGTGCCTGCCGCATTACAAGATTGAATGCAGTCTCTTCGTCAATGACAAAGCACAAGATGAAATGTATGACCTATCGCCATTGTCAAGATGGGATACGAACTGGCGGGCTCTGATTGACACTGACCGAGTAGGCTACCCAGTCGAACGCAAAATTTATATTAACGTATGCAGGAATATAGTCAAGACGAAAAACGACGACACTGCAGGCTGTCCACATCAATCCGGAATCTGCATGATCCGAGGATCGCAAAAGTAAGTTTTCTGGTTAAGTTGTTTATTTTCACTTTGCTCGTATACCTCAAGCTTCCTCTAACAAAGCTTTGCCTAGATATAGATAGAAGAATCAGGAGAGGACTTTTTCTTTCAATGCAAAAGTATATTTCCTCTGCCTCGGTTACCCTATTTGAGGTATATGTCGTAAGCTAGTCGATTCCATTTACATTTATCAAAATAGCCTTAGGGCCTAACATATGTCTCATCAAAATTTCAGAGTCTTGTAACAAACGAGCAAACAAACATTTACCAGTTCATTTAGATCTTGCAAGTGTTTACTGAAATCACTGATTCGACGGAAACTTCCTGTTTTAGCTGCCAATTCCAAAAAGCTTTTTTATTCAATATGCTTATTTGTCAATTTAAATATCCTTGTTTCTGCACAAACGTCGGTCATATTGTGTGCTGTCACTTCTGTTAAAAACAAAATATCGCAAATTTAGTATCTTTTTCTTAATTAAGAATGTATCAGACTTCCAAATACTCTGTCAACTTTATCCTCGTTTTGGACAAATATTTCGAAGATCTTTCGAATGTCTTGCGCGAGAACCAGCATGTTAAAGAGGCCGTAAGTTTAATCGGTGAATACATGTGCTCTCTTTAGCCATAGACCAGTTGCTTACTCTAGCGTATTCTTGTGAAACTTTCACCGTAGATTGAATCTTGGATCCCTCTCTCGAGCACCGTACAAAGAAGGGACGGACATAGTACTTCAGTACACTGGTGGAGACGTCTGTGCTGGAAATCAACGCTTCTCGTCAAAGATTAGGCTAGTTGCCCCTGATAATGATGCAGTAAGTTTTAATTGGTTCTTGGACCTAGAGCGTTTTTGCAGTTGAAGTGCTTTTTGCTCTTGTGTGTCATTTGCCATGCTGACCAAAGTAGAAATGTCCACTGGAATCCCCCCCCCCCCCTGGAAACCCGCGTAGGAAACCCCTTGGCTCTTCTTTCTTGTCTAAGCTGAGATCAAATATAAGTCTTGAAGCTAATGCCTGCCCTGAAGGTGAAATACTGAAGCGTTTAATACAAAAGCAAATCAAATCATATTTGCACATTACTTGAAAAGTAAGGAATGGGATGGTTTTACTGGCATGGTTGGATCCAAAAGTATATGCTCTTGTTCTACGGCTCTAGTATAATGGAAGGATTATTTGAACTATTTTTCGAGATTTGCGGGCCAAATGAACGGCCATGTTTGGAAACTACACCTGCATACTTGGAGAAATGTGCTTGGGGTCAAATCTACGACTACCTCAGATGCTATATGTGCAGAATTCGGTAGAAAATCTCGACTTTGTAAAAATATATAGCCATAATCAAGTTTCACTTTCAATTTTGCATCCAATTTTGCAGTACGCCATACCACCCTTCTTAACCAAACAGTGATATGCAAAACGTGGTTTAGACCCTGCGTTTCAGATGCCAAGGAACGAATTGTATTTGGCAACATCAATGACAGTGAAACTATAATTTAGTTTAAAGGTACTTGCTCAAGCGGCAAGCTTAGCGGCAGCTGTCTTGCGAAATTGATTGTGTTTTGTATTTTCATGTAGTGTGCAGCAACACGTCGCCTAAAACATCATAGAGAAATCAAAAGCCTTATCAATAATGTAACTCAAATCTTTACACTATGTAAGCCAGCTTTCATGTTTAAAGTGCCTGTGACATGATTTTTTTTATTCTCTTAACTGAAGCGTTGCACTGCTCTTATAGTAGATCTGAACCTTTTTTTTGAAATAAAAGCGTTTTTATATTGAAATTAAGCGAAATAGTGCGGCCTAGCCAAGTCGCTTTATCATCATTCGCCGTTCTCTTGTGACGTCATGGGAGGAACTCGTTATTTTAACAATGTAAGCGCTACCTTCAAAAATCTTATCCTCGCTGCCACTACTTTCTCTGGAAATATCGCGCATCGTGGACCTGTTAGATTTCCCTCATTGACTACGATACAAAAACTCGAAGGAGGAGGCGATCGGGTCCCTCCCGTGACGTCACTGTCTACTCATTCTGAAAACCAAGATGGCGAATTTTGGCGTAAAAGATCGCCAATAACTCATTCATTTCTCTCTAAACGTAAAAACTAACCTCAGAAATGAAAATAACAGGCCTTTTTACCTAAGAATAGATATATTAACCCAAAAGTACGAAAATCAATAAATAGGCTTTGCAAACTAAGACTCGGCTCTCATAACTTACATATTGAAACTGGCAGATATGGCAAAAAGGCTATGGCAAAGGAAAATAGAATCGGCACCTATTTTAATTATTTAAAAATGCTATAGAAGATGATTTTCATTCATCGCAATTGTTGATTTCTCGAGTTGGTTTTGTTCGTTTCAACATTCGGCTTGGCTTACAATGAATTATACTTTAGTATAACGAAATATAACTCATTCCCAAGAGGCATAAAGCGCCAATGAAGATCCTATAGCACAAAGGAGCGCCAATGAAGATCCTATAGCACAGAGAAGCTAAAGAAAGTGCGGGGGGGGGGCTAATTTAGGCCGAGGCTTTGATGGGGGATGCAACTTTTCGATCTGTGCGAAAAAATGTCGGGTAAAATGTTGGATCGTTTGGCTTTTTGTTCATTCAGCCTCTCATTTGCAATTGCTGTTGTCTTTCTTACATTCTAATAATAGTAGGGTAATGATCTTTTTTAATTGGCTCTCCTGATTTTGGTTTTTTGCCGTTTTGTTGTTTGGTAATAAGCTAAGGGCTATTTCGACCTTTTCAGTTATATTATAGTAAATCCCTTTACTGCCAAATAAGAGTCATCTTCATGAAAAACATCCCTAGTTGAAGAATGGTACACAGAGAAATGTTTTATTAGATCACAGTATGGCCAGTTTATATATTATTATCCTGTTATTAGAGAGAATTATCCAGACATTTTATAACCATACCCCGATCTATATAACCCCTCTCGTGATTTTATCCTTTGATTTCATTTGCTGTCTAAAGGGTATTGGCGAGCCTGTATTAATAAATGCTAACGGGTGCTTTCATGAGTTCACCTGGACGTCATCTGTGGCCCTGCCGATTAACAAGCAAAGAAAAGTGTCTGGCTCTAACTGCATGGTTGTCAACCCAGTCACTGGCAATGTCATCGACCTCACCCCTCTTAAGATGCGACCTGAAGTACAAGTTGATGACGCCCAAGGAGGCTACTTCAATATTCGTGTTTGTGGTGCTTTCCAGGACGAGCAGCGTATGTAACCGTATTTTGCCTATCGCTAAATGAATAGTTTTGAAAGGCCTGGTACAAAACCTCCTTTTCTCCTAATTGACCGTTTCAGCGTGGTCCCCAATTATCTTTCAAAATCATATATGTTGATTGAACTAGGTTTTACGTTTTCGTTTCAAAGCAATAATATGCCGTTTGGCAAAAATATGTTATTTCCTATCATTTTTTTCGTTAACCATATTTTTGTGGTTCTGTTAATGTGGTTTGAAAGCAGAGATCATTTATTGGTATCTAGATTACTTTCAGCCGGTATATAACAGTGGCCTTTTCTAAACCCCGTAAGTAGAGCCTTAAAATTACATTCCGTTTTGAATTATTTGCTAGTGAGAAGAAAATGTGGAGCAACCTCAGGGGCTTGCAGGCTGAAAAAGGCGGACCCAGGCTACAAAATGAATGCAGGAAACTTCAATGAGACAGTGTTGTACAATAAAGTTCTTACACTAAAATACACGAACGGTGAAAAGTGTGAAAAATGCAATTGCAAAAGAGAAGTGTTGATAACATTTGTCTGTGCGCCGGAAGAAGGGGATGGAAGGCCAATTTTAATGTCATCGCTTGAAGAATGTACGACAGTATTTATCTGGAGAACAAAATACGTTTGTGAAACACAGGTAACGTATCCAACTAAGTTGGATCAAACTTTTCTTGTCGGTTTTCATTTGAAATTGAGTCTGGTATCCGCTCGTGGAAGCTGAATTGCAAGGTACGCTCTCAGATGAATTTATGCATCGCGGCGTGTGTCTAGAGAGACAGCATTTGAAATTGGCACAGAAAGGAAGCGTAGTCTTGTACATTCAGCCATGTCTTGTATCATACCGAATTTCCTCCAGCCATAAGTCAATATTTGTATAACTTCAAAAGTATATCAGTATAACTTCATAGCTTCACATAAATTCCTAGTTCCATTCTGCTACATTGTACAGCTCAGCCTGCCCTTTTTGTCTTTATGCGTCGTTAATACTTTTTAGGGAAGCGTTTTAGCGACCAACTCTTTACTGGTTTCTTCTCCGTTTAGAGAAAACATTCGCTTTTTCAGATTTGAGCTTACATATTCATTGCATGACTTGGCTTTTCTTTCTCAGGTGCAATGTACTGCCTTTGGAAGTATAAAATCATTCGATATCGGGCGACTGGCCAGGATCAATTCGAACATTGAGGTATGTAGAGGGTTTTAAATCCACTACCATAAGCTCTACCATTTCTCGTCGACATGATTTTGTCAAAACAGTAAATTTGTCGCCATTTTTCATAGTTTTTAATGGTTCATCTGCTAGTGTCAATCTATTGTTAGGTGGTGCCGACTGGTGAAAATGCAAGATACTACATTAATGTGTGCAGAGGTTTAGCATTTGATAAAGAGGCTCCCTGTCCTGTTGGATCAGCAGCATGTAGGATAGTAACGCAGTCTGGAAAACGCCTCGTTGAGGTAAGCCATCGTAAATCAAATTTTACACGCAATGCGTGTGTCTAAAAATCTTTTTTGAAAGCTGACTTCTCGATCATTTATATTCCAAACAAAGGGCATTTGAAAAACGGAATTAGATTAAATTTGATGGTCTGATTCAAGCATTTTTGCAAAAGAAGTCATACATACATACATACATACATACATACATACATACATACATACATACATACATACATACATACATACATACATACATACATACATACATACATACATACATACATACATACATACATACAAGCAGTCCTAATACAAATAATAAATAAAATCCTTGTTTTTTTTTGTTTCTACTCATGCTTCCTTGCAGTAACTAATATTATCTAGTTTACAATCTTGAAAAAGTGCTTTTGTTGTGACATGATTTTGCCTCTGGTAATAAAAGATTCGACGTGAGTGGCCCTCGATATCTAAGGCTATTTCTTCCGTGTTTGGTTCTTGGTCTTTGAATAATAAGATTGTGTTTATTGCGTCCTCTGTGTGTGCTGCCTTTGAAACATTTCTGTAAGCTTTTTAGGTGCATTTTCGTAGTATATGTGGTGCATTACTAGTGACAAACGACGCTTGTATATGTCGCTGAGATATATCCAGTTATCTGAGGATAAGGGATCCCTTGCAGCAGGAATGTTGTAAATTAATCGGGCTGCTTCAGTGTTCACGGTTAGCTTGTTTTTCACACAACATCCATTGCGCTCTTTTGTTATTGTGTTCAAATGATCTACTACTTCTTCAATTTTTTCCCCACACAGTCTGCGGTCGTATCATCTGCATTTATGTATACTTCTCCGTCTTTCATGCTTTCTGGAGGATCGTTTACCACAATTTTAAACAGTTTGGGACCAAGGAGAGACCCTTGTGGTACTACATACGTAATGATGCCAGCCTGTGATCTTGACCTATTTATCCCTGTAAATTGATCTATCAGTCAGGTAGTACTCTATGATTTCGTAAGCGCTTCCACTTATCCCAAATCCTTGTAACTTTTCAAGTAAGATATGGTGATCAATCGAATCAAAAGCTTTTCTAAAATCTATGAATAATGCACCAACAATTTCCCCTCTGTCAATGATATGCTTCCATGTCTCTATAAGAAGCAAAAGGTGGGTCTCTGTTGATTTGCCTTCAGAGTATCCCCATTGTTTGTCACTGTAAAGTTTTTGTTTTTGTGCATGGTCATCAATTGGTTTGCAATGCTCTTCATCGATATCAATTATGTCTAATGTAGGTGTTACTCTGCTAATAAAGCTATGCTTGGGTTGCTGAGTAGCTGGTAATTTTTTAGCAAAATCTTTGCCGACAGAAGTGAAGTAATCTTTAATCAAGTCTGCTTTGATTGTGTCATCTGTTTTAATCACTACATTATCGTCTTCAATTGGACCAATCTTCTTATTTGTTCTTTTCCTCTCAACTCTTCTTACAGTATTCCAAAAATCCTTTGAATTGTCTGTTTTCCGAAATTCTGCTTTCCAGTAGTTTGACTCGGCTGATTTCAAGGATTTCTTTGCAAAATTTCTTGCTTTCTTATAGCTGTCATGATCATGTTGAGCCTTTGTCCTTTGCCATTTGCACAATAATCTGTAGCGCCTATTCAAAGCTTTTCTCACCTCTGTTGTAATCCAAGGGGAATGAGTTGGTTCTATCTTTAACCTTTCTTGTCTTGACAAATTCATTTATGACATCGTTGTAAAGTAATTACCAAGTACTCCACGCATCATCTACGTCTTCAAATAAGTCACCTATCCACCATGGAGTACTATCAATTGTCTCTCTAAGTTTTCCTGTATCTTTGTTTTCGTACATTTCTACCCTTATGATCCGAGGCTCTTGCCTTGCTCTGTGTAATTTTATGATGCTGTAGACTAATATGTAATCAGAGATAGACAACTCTGTGGCACCTGCTTTTGCAATCTTTGAGTCATTTGATGTTAAAATTAGATCAATAAGGGTCTCTGATGTCTTTGCTCTGCGTTCCTAAATCTGTGTGTGCATTCTTGCGTAGAAGGTCTGAATTTAAGTCACCATTATCAATAAATTACTGCGTGTTTGCCAAATTTTAGAGATTACTTCATCAAAAATATCATAAAATTCATTGTTTTCTGGGGCTCTGTAAACAGTGCCAATGAGAAGTCTTTGTGATTTACAGATTACTTCAACCCATATGGCCTCTATCTCATTGTTCTTCAAATCAGGTCTGGGAACTACATCTAGATCTTCTCTGTAGTATACCACACAGCCTCCACCCTTCTTATGTTCTATATCAAACCTTTGAAGCTCATATCCTTCTATTGCAATTTCTTTGTCCTCAATTCTTTGATTGAGATGGGTTTCAGAAATACCCAAAACATCTATATTGCAATTTTGTAGTAACATGTTTATATCTGCAAATCTTCCAATCAAGCTGCAACAGTTTATTTGTCCAACCCTTAGGCCCTGCACGTTCATCTCTGTCCACTGGTTTGCAAACATATCATCTAATTCGTTTTCCTGGGCTGCTTCCTCGTAACAAGCTGGACAATACCGCTGCTCATCATTTTTATTTAACCGGTTGTATTCTTGCTCTCTGAGGTTAACACATTCGGGTGTACCCACTAATCACAACCAACACACTGTATGTCACTTTTTCTAACATGCGTTTTGCACAATGGTCAATGGCATCGCTGTCTTGGGCCTGGATTTTGGCTAACATCTCCTCCAATTATCAGCAAGGCCACCAAAAGTGACAAACTTTGTTTTCTGTCAAGGCCGAGTCCAACTCCATGCCAAGCTGCAAAGCCAACCTGGCGACGATTTAGGCCAACTCGTGTAATGCACCACAGAATTCGATGCAAATCGCTATCGTTGTGCCTGTATCCAACATTCAAATTTCCTCTGAGGATGCCCTTGTATCCAAATGGTAGCTCTGTGATGTTATTTCTCTTCGAAGTCTCGATTGAACGATTGAACGACGATCAGTTTTATGATAAATATCAGATAGCAAAAGAACGTGTGTCAGCCATGATAACACAACAACCAACAGTCGGCTTTGACTGTTAATTGGAAGGCATTGTAGCAGGTTGCCATACCCCAAAACTGCATCATTTGTTCATTTAGCCTTATTGTTTAACCTGACCATTAGCACAGGGCTGCTCGATCAAGGATATTTGTAATAATCAGTCAGAGTTTTACTGGCTCTAGGCGTTTAGAGAGTGTGATGCCATGTAACTGTTAGGATAACAAAATCTAGTCATGACTTCCCTTCGCTCAAACTCAATGATTCTGAAATAGAGCGTGTGGAGATAACCAAGTCTTTGGGTATCATCATCAAAGAAGGGTTGAAATGGAAGGACCAATATGAATCACTGACAGGAAAGTTAGCAGGTGGTTTATCATCTTTGAAAAAACTTAAAGACGTTCTTCTTCAATCGACGTAAAGCGATGTAAGTAACGCTCTCTTTGAGAGTCGCCTGCGCTACGGAAGCGTAGTATGGGACAGTATTTCTTTGTCCGAACTTCAAGCACTTCAATGTCTCCAAAACAGATCCCTATTAATTAAAGAGCGCGCAAGGTTTCAGGATTCATTTCCTAAAAATGGCTAAGCATTGTGAATCTTATTTGGTTTGATCACTGTGTTATGGGATATAAGATTGTAAACAATCTATGCCAATGAAAGCTTATGGAATATGTTCCAACAAAGATGTTCTATATCGAACTGTAATACAAGGAATTATAGAGACCTCCAATTTCCTAAGCTAAACCTTGAATCCACCAAAAAAAGATTTTATTACTTGGGCATAAAAGCTAGGAAGGATATTCCAGTTAAAATTAGAGAATTGCTTCACTACATCTCTTTAAAACACATCTATAAAGACATTAGATGTGCCTTGATAATGAATTCAAGCCCCTCAACAACGACTTTCTGGAAGATCGAGTTAGTATAATCTAAGTTTTGGATTTTTTCAAGTTGCATTTTCTTCCGGTGTCCTGTTGCATTTTTATTGTTGATATAATGTAGTTAGGTATATTCGTTAAGCAACGGTTTTTTGGTGACATATTGGACAGGGCTACTGATTTGTATTCAACATTAATGAGCAACATTAATTTGTATGTGTTTATTTTCATGTGCATCTAATATTTGTTGTACGCCACTGTCTCTGTTTGGACTTGTTGCTTTTCACAGGTATGGCATATCTGAATATTATTCTTGTAGTATATAGTTAATGCAAATATTGCTATAGGAGAGTGTTTTAATCCAGACGCTGCCAATGTCACTCACTCTATTCTACTTGCTAACGTGCCTAAAGATCCGTTTGAAACACAGTTTAAGTAAGAAGGCAAACAACCGCAACCCTTGATCACGCCAAAGCTGCTAGCT
The DNA here is from genome assembly GCF_013076305.1 of Rhopilema esculentum. The sequence goes on from NW_027019328.1 coordinate 249,441, forward strand.
GGCGGACGCTTTTAACTGGAGCAAGTTGTGTTACAGTTGATCTGATCTTGATCATCTAGGGCATTGGCCATTAGCACAGCCATATGCATTAGCATTAACATGTACAAGGAACAGGTTTCTTCCATCAGTTACTCTAGAATACTCGTAGTTCTTTGGTTCTAGTTTTTTATTTCTGTCACATGGAGATTTCTAACGTAGAAAACATTTCAGCAAAGAATTCAATATATGGCAGAACAATCGATGCTATCTTTGTCTAAATTTCTATCTTCATCATGAGAAACAGATGTGATATTAAAAAAAGCAAAATACTATTTGATCGACGTTGTTGCTCATTGAATACTTTGTTATAAATATCCGAAAGGGCAATACAGCGGTTTGAGAAAAACAGCCGTAATTTCCCTCTTCTTTCTTTTCGATGTCGCAGACTTTTTATTTGAGCTTCGTCACACCATTTGTTCTCAGGTTTCACTTTCTGGATGTCTTCAGATTTCTTTGCTGCAGGGTCTCTTCGGATATCAGGTTTTTGGTGATTTTTTGTCACTGAAGAAAGTCGCTAGAAAGTATGAATATTTTTAATGAAACAGCTCTATCGCCGTATTCTATTTAAGAGTCTTGTATTTTTTTAGAATCTTGGGGAGGTCCATTCACCACCACAAATTACGGATGAGAAGACAGTCATGTTACACTACAAAAACGGGGACTTTTGCTCGATTGATAAGTTAAAAAAATGGAGTACACAAATAGAATTCATTTGCAAATATGGGGAAAAGGTATATCGCATCTTGTTGTTTTAGCTTGTCTTGTCTTGTATTGTCTTGTTTTGTCTTTTCTTGCCTTGTATTGTCTTGTTTTGTCTTGTCTTTTCTTGTCTTTCTTGTCTTGTCTTGTCTTGTTTTGTCTTATCTTTTGGTCTTTTCTTGTCTTTTCTTGTCTTGTATTGTATTGTCTTGTTTTGCCTTTTCTTGTCTTGTATTGTATTGTCTTGTTTTGTCTTTTCTTGTCTTGTCTTGTATTGTCTTGTTTTGTCTTGTCTTTCTTGTCTTGTCTTGTCTTGTCTTGTCTTGTCTTGTCTTGTCTTGTCTTGTCTTGTCTTGTCTTGTTTTGTCTTGTCTTTTGGTCTTGTCTTGTATTGTATTGTCTTGTTTTGTCTTTTCTTGTCTTGTCTTGTCTTGTCTTGTCTTGTCTTGTCTTGTCTTGTATTGTCTTGTTCTTTCTTGTCTTATCTTGTCTTATCTTGTCTTGTCTTGTATTGTCTTGTTTTGTGTTGTCTTGTTTTGTCTTGTCTTTTGGTCTTTTCTTGTCTTCCTTTTCTTGTCTTGTTTTGTCTTGTCTTGTCTTGTCTTGTCTTGTCTTGTCTTGTCTTGTCTTGTCTTGTCTTGTCTTGTCTTGTCTTGTCTTGTCTTGTCTTGTCTTGTTATGTCTTTCTTTTCTTGTCTTGTCTTATCTTGTCTTGTCTTTTCTTGTCTTTTCTTGTCTTGTATTGTATTGTCTTGTTCTTTCTTGTCTTTTCTTGTCTTATCTTGTCTTGTCTTGTCTTTTGGTCTTTTCTTGTCTTCCTTTTCTTGTCTTGTTTTGTCTTGTCTTGTCTTGTCTTGTCTTGTCTTGTCTTGTCTTGTCTTGTCTTGTCTTGTCTTGTCTTGTCTTGTCTTGTCTTGTCTTGTCTTGTCTTGTTATGTCTTTCTTTTCTTGTCTTGTCTTGTCTTTTCTTGTCTTTTCTTGTCTTTTCTTGTCTTTTCTTGTCTTTTCTTGTCTTGTCTTGTCTTGTCTTTGGGTTTTTTTCTTGTTTTTTCTTGTCTTTTCTTGTCTTGCCTTTTTGTCTTGCCCTTTGGTCTTTTCTTGTCTTCCTTTTCTTGTCTTGTTTTGTCTTGTCTTGTCTTGTCTTGCCTTGTCTTGTCTTGTCTTGTCTTGTCTTGTTATGTCTTGTCTTGTCTTGTCTTGTCTTGTCTTGTCTTGTCTTGTCTTGTCTTGTCTTTGTTTATTCTTTCTTTTCTTTGTCTTGTTTGTCATTGTCTTTTCTCGTCTTTTCTTGTTCTTGTATTGTATTGTCTTGTTTTGTCTTTTCTTGTCTTGTCTTGTCTTGTCTTGTCTTGTCTTGTCTTGTCTTGTCTTGTCTTGTCTTGTCTTGTCTTGTCTTGTCTTGTCTTGTCTTGTCTTGTCTTGTCTTGTCTTGTCTTGTCTTGTCTTGTCTTGTCTTGTCTTGTCTTTCTTGTCTTGTCTTGTTTTGTCTTGTCTTGTCTTGTCTTGTCTGTGTAAGGTTCGCATACGCATTTTTCTTGCTCTTCAATTAAAGTATCTATTAATATGATTATTTATTTTCAGGGCCATCCTGTTTTCAAAGGCTGTGATAATTGTATATGTACGTTTAGATGGCTGACTTCGGAAGTTTGCGATGAAGTTGAAGAAATCAATGAAACGAATTGCACGGTTACTGATAAAGCTTTAAACCACAAATTCGATCTGAGCCCCTTGAGGAAGCCAAAAAAGGAGAGTTACAAGGTATTCATATCGCAGTCTTATCTTAAGCTTTCTGAAGCCTCGTATTTTATAACAGATTATAGAGACCATCAACAACGAGTATCAATATCTGATCTCTTTCTGCCACTTCATCTCATAACAAGAAACACATCTTGTCTCAAATGCTCCCGTGCCACTCCATACCTTTTACATTTAATTCCAGAAGAAAGACATTTAATACAGATAGCACATGCCCATTTACATTGAAGGATCAAACCAATTTTTTATTTGCTGAGTAGTATTTAAGGCTGTTTATATTGCTTCTGGAAGTGCATTTCAACTTTTTGGCCCTTTGGAACTCCCTTTTCTTATACCATACTGGCAGCTCTAAATTTGGAATCTTATAAGGTATGGTCTGTGACTCAATGGTGGTGACTTTCTTCTTTTGGTTACACAAATGTCCTTCTTAGAAACAGCATTTTAAGAGTTTTTAAGCTTCTAAAGCCAACATCCCAACTGGTAGATATGCAGTTTTTTCGTGTTAGCAAAGTAATCTTTGTACGGAAAAAATCCGTCTAGGCCAGCCAGTCTCTATCCAGTCTCGTTTGTGGGCGCCATTACAATCAAATGTCAGTCTATTATTTGTTGCTTTTAAACCAAACTTTTATTTTGCAGGTCCGAAGTAGCAAATTCCCATCAATTTCTTACCTACTCAATGTGTGCGGTCAAAGTTTCGTGAATAATGATAACTGCAGTATGGCCGCTGTTTGCAGACTTGAAACAGCAAATGGCGTCACTGTCCATCAGTCTTTAGGATCGGTTAAATATCAGCAACTTCGTTATGATGAAACGCTGAAAGTATTACTTCTGACGTATATGCAAGATAAAAAGGGTTTGTAAAGACTTATTATCTTAAATAAATTATAAAACGTTTTCTATGATTTTACCTCCGGGAACACGTGCTCAAACATATTGTGTAATGAAACACTCAAAAAACCCACGATTGACTTGCTTTCAACGATAGAGTTATATCGGAAGTGGCATTGATTTTTCCTTTCAGTACTCGGTTTCAAGCAAACATTTAATTCCATAAATATACCAGTTTTTCATATTGTATGATACCATACCTTTCTTGACATATTCTTTAATTTATTAAGATAATTGAGAGAGAAAAATTCAGTTTTTTGACTTTTTGCTATATATTACTTAGTATGCTATTAATGCGACAAGTTATTGAAACTAAGTTGTCAATTCTCGCTCAAAAGAAATTGCTTCTATTTCTTTGAGACCACGTGTGGTTTCTGTTAAAATCGCACTCAAACCAGATTGAACTAGAACTCTCTAGCTAGAGCATTTTCGGTAATTTCATTGTTCTGATTAGACCAATCAAAGATCTTGCCAGAAACCTTTAGAACAAAACAGTTTTACCAATATATATGGGCGCAATAAGTTTTCATTCTGGATTCTTGTTTTCTTTAATATTACAAGGAGTCTTCAAGAACACCTTCAACAGCTGTCAGTTAAAGGAAAATTTTTGTTACATTTTGAAATTTTCTACCAACGTTGAGCATTTCTTGCGATAGATTCGTTTTATTATTGGATAGATTTTAGAAGGAAAAATTTTCTCTTAGTTCTAATGTCTGGAAAATATTGGGCTTGCTAGAAAAAAGATACAAAGTTTAGACAAGATAAACAGAAAGTCGACTGTTGAATCTTTTTGCAATTAGTCATCGATATTATCAAGATCAACATCAAGGTCTGTGACTGTCGCATCTATTTCAGTTATGGCTGTCAAATCAAATCCTTTGATTATCTCATCGGTTTTGTTACTAAGGTAATCGTACAGGTATATGAGACATCTGACATAGATAGATTTTACAATACAGGAGCTAGTTGACCTCAATAGAGCAAAGAGCGCCCCTCTGCACCAGCTTGCTGTGTCATTCCACCCCTTAAAAATTGCAGAGTTTAGAAACGCCAGTGGAGATTCTTTCATAATGACAATGACTGAGACTGAACATGGTGATTATGACGATGACCATGGTGAACACGGTGAAGGAGATGATGATGAAACTGATGTTTTACACAACGCATTAAAATTCACCACACATTCACCCAACAATAAAATTCGCTCTTTATATGAGAAATTCCAGCAGTACTGTTAATATACAGTATGCTACATATAAGAACACAAAAGAAGCATTATAGCCTCTCCAGCAAGAATGTAAAGATCGTCTGGAAAATATCCTAACTTCTCAAAGATCGCTATTATTACACCTTTTTAACCAACGGTTTTCATAATTCGACAATATTTTTGTCAATAGTGGAAAGTAACATGCTGCATACTATTTGACAGCTTGAATAAGCAAAAACTGAACCAGACTTCCGACCGCTTTTTCTGTTTTTTTTCCACAAATCCTCCTTCATGTTGTTGCTGGCTGCAAAACATATTTGCTACATAAATCCATCTTAAATTTCATAGCTTCCTCTCCAAGTGCTGCGTGTCTACCTCTACATCTTTGAGAATATGGTGACAGCTTGAGGGTTTCCACAACGTAGAGAGCATCTTCTTTTTAGGTTTTCTCCCATCATGTTTGATAAAGAATTAGACTATCTTCCTCAGGCGAAAAGACTCCAACGACCCAAGTAACATTCACATGCAACGAAGTGATAGACAAAGGACACCCCATTCTGATAACTGACGTTCAAACGACTTCGATGCGATTTTTTTCCTTTCATTGGCAAACGAGTCTGGCTTGCCTGCCTGCCAATGTACGCACTATAGTCAAATTCATGGGCAAAGATTTTGATACAAAGAAAATTGCAGACAGAGGACACAACTTTTTAACTGAGGATAAGAGGTAACATTACTGACATTATTCTAGAGCAAAAGAGTCATTTTCCAGAAACTATGTATCGCATTCGGTCACATGGTTGTTTAATATCTTACCAACAATTTTTGTTGTTCAGATGATATTTCGGTGCATAAAAGTGACATTTGAAACAATCCATCATTTTCAATTTAGATACCAATACATAGTCAATATATTTGGAGGCATTAAGAGTGAAACTAGTGGATGCCCGCACACTGCTGCAGTTTGCAGAGTATCCAAAACAGCAGATGCTGTGGATGTTTTGGCGCTTGCTTCCACACAAGCTCTTTCGTGTAAGTAGCCCTACTATTTTGGTTCAAGCGGGTATTGTTTTCAGCATAATAATCGAAAGTAGATTGTTTGCTGGATATGTTTGAAACTTTTGTTCCTTTTTCTGAACGTCCTATTAAGTAGGTTTATATTTGAGCTACACCGTAAATGTAAAGTTTCTAAAGGCATCCGACTGATTTCATCTGTCTAATATTCGATAGAATTCATCTTGTCAAATTTCAAGGCCAACTTCCCTAAACTCTAAGGTCTACGAATAAGTGTTAATGTTTGTGATAGTATTTTGTGGTCATTCGTCCTATACGCACATTGTGTCTAATTATTTTAATGATATGTTCTGATGCATTTTGTCCACAGCCAACTCTACAAATATCATAATTGACTTTTCTGGTGGAGGAGGTCCTTGCCCTAATTTGAAGTTTCGAATTGTGATCAAATGTGGTGATGATACAATGCTGAAAATTGTCAACTTTGATAAAAGACGATGTTTGTATTTGTCTTCTTTGACGTCAAAACTAATTTGCAACGAAAGGTAGGTCTGACCCGAACTTGTTTTCTGGATTAAATTTACATGATGTCATTATAAGAATTTATTTTAAATTGAGAAAACTTTCCTTGGAAGAACGGTGATCTTAACCAAAAAAACGTCGATAATCGCCTAGGCAAGACAAAATGTTGTATTATACCATTTTAAACTTTTATTCAAATTGAATAGCATTTAATTAGCGATTCAGACTTAAACAAGCATGCATCCTTTTAACTTGTGCGTTTGTTCCAGGAAACAAGTTCCAGCGATTGTTCCAACTACCAGTCAGAAATCTGGTCCCAGAAATCACCTAGCAGTTATATCAATTATCGTTGTTTCGTGCGTGCTGTTGGTTTTCCTTTTGGTATATTTGCGAAGAAATCCTGAAAAAAGGTGAGGATAACCCTTTTGGACTAAATTTTGTCAAAATCCTTGTCATTAAAACTTTCTCCTTTCCAGTCTCATGTGGTTTTTATGTTTACCTAAACATAAATCGCACTGTGATCTAAGTAAGAATTACACAGTTTGCAAAGTGTCCCCTCATTATTTTGAACATTAGGCTCACTAGTTTCGAAACATTGTATTTTAGTGAGCTTGTCCACATGATCTTTATCAATTTTTTCGAATTAAGGAAATTTTGCCGTTCTTGCGTCTAGGCGTTTAAAAGATAATGTTACAAACGTACTTTGCGGACCTTTCTTTCCTGTTTCTATAAGAGAAACAACTCTTTACTTTTTTTGAAGAAATACTATTTTTTGTAGTTTCTCACCTACTATTCACTCTGCTAACCTGCCTTGTCCCGTCTTATGCTCCATAGAGCCAATGCAGCGTCATGTCTTCGGTACAATGCTAAGAAGTACATATGCTGTAAAGACACTCTAACTCCTGGCTACAAGTACAGAAAGGTAGATTTCCATTTTATGACTCATATGGCACATTTGTGTCAGTATTCGTGATGAGAATGTGAAACTGTGTATGAATGTTTTTCAATTTACATTTGATTAAGCACCATGATTCATTTCTAGGTCCAAGCTCATTCAGAGGACAGTGACATTGAGCAAAGAGAAGGTTTGCTTATTGAAGAGACAGAGATCTCTTCTGAACACTTATATAAAGATAATGATAGTGAAGAATCAGATACCGAGCTGTTGCAGCTTTAATAATCACACGTTTATTAATTAATTTAATGAATTTAGATTTCATAGTTCTATTGGTAAGAATCGTATTGTAAATTTCCTTTCTAAAAATAAATGTGCCAATATGCGAAGATGCTGGTCATAAGGTAGTCATCTCATTATGAGTAAGAATAATTTATGAAAAAATCATCGAAATAGAACGGTTTCTTGTACACATTCATTTGTATAGAATAGGACACTTGAAGAATTGAGTCACGCTTTGAGGGAAGAGCACGTCTTCAATGAAACAATTTCTCAAATCAGCTAAGGGATCTTCTTGGCATTATGCATTTCAGCCTTAAAACATTTTTCAATGTTCTGGACCTATGTGGCGAAAATATATTTCCAATTAAAGGGAACACCGTGAAGAAAACATCATCAGTAATGCGAAAGTAAACTTTATCTAAAGTAACTTTGTTTAAGTGTGAAATTAGAGGGTTTAAAATAGGAAAGGTTTGGCGTTGGGTCGGGGGTTTTCAGCATGTGAAATTTTCTCTCATTTCATTACCGCGCTAGTAATCGATAAACCGTTTATTGCCCTTTTCCTGTTTATTGTCATTCTTCTATGTTATCAATATTTGTTTTAGTGTTAACGTAGCCGGTGTAAACAGTCATCAGATACATTTCTGTTCTGACTGCACAAAATGAGGCGAAGTCATTCCCTGTTCTGTAGATTGGTATCAAAAATGAAAAATACTTTGCTTTTACTATGCTTACGTTTAGACGTTTAATGGTTTCATGTTTCAACGGTTTCATGATTCAACAGTTTCATGTTTCAATGATTTCATGATTCAACAGTTTCATGTTTCAACGGTTTCATGATTCAACAGTTTCATGTTTCAATGATTTCATGATTCAATGGTTTCATGATTCAACCGTTTCATGATTCAACGGTTTCATGATTCAACGGTTTAATGATCCAACGGTTTCATGATTTAACAGTTTCACTTTTGATGCCGTCGTTCAGTCTCCTAGAAAGAATAGTAGCACGAAATATTTCATATATGGATTTTACGCCAATTTTGAAAGATTGTCATAACTTCACATCATGCACAGAACTTCACATGTAAGAATACATTATCATTTAGACAATAGCGATTGTTTGTTATTGGAAGTAAAGCGGATCTATCTATGAATCCGATCCCATATAAACGGGCTCTTACTTTATGCATTGTAAAAGCGCTGTTTATCATTTGACTTCCTCTTCATTTTCTACTCTTTTATCTGCATTTCCCATTTATTGTTCGTGGTTTTTTCCGAATATCTCTTCTACTGTCAGCTCTGGTGTTGGTGGAAGCCTAAGGTATCTATATCTTGGTGCTTCCCCATTGTAATAAGATCGCATTGTACAACTGTTTATGAAAGGCTGCAAATAAATATTGCCCGTACTTAGAGATTTTCTCGCTACATTGCTGTCCTTTACTGTGCGTTTTGCATGAAGTGGCCTAATGTTTAACATTTCATCGATTAAGTTTCTCGTGATTCTTAAGCTTTGTGGAGGCGCACCTGGCTGACTACTTTCAAGGAATGCTTCTACTTTTGAACGATAGTCATATGTACTTATATTTTGGTTGTTTATGCCACGCTGTCCCCTTTTTGTTTCTCTGGCTCTGCGCACCAGGACCTCCGCAGATGCCATGGTGTTCTTTGCTTCTTGGCACTCAACTGTGAAAGACAACTGATCGTTGGATATTCTGTTGCTAGCTCGTGTGCTTTTTCATGTCGCTGACGATGAAATTCAATACCGTGTTGTTCATTTTGTAGCTTTGTGATGGAGATACACCGATTGGGTATTTTGTCAAAGCTCCTTCTGCTTTGCTGGCTGTTTTGCTGGCTGTTTGCTGGCTGTTCTGCAACAGTGCTCCCCCTTCCTTTGCTATAAAATAAGTTTTTGAATTCTGACCGCTAGGTTCTTGCCTGTTCAACCTTCGATTTCCTGAACCAGGAAAGGCCATGGCTCCGTGAATCCTACTGATGGCGCCCTCTTTATAATTTTCATCTCGTACCCCACCTTTTGAGTTTCTTCTGCTGTCGGCATTGGTGTTGCTTTCACCTGACATTTTGTTATCGTCGCTATCTGGAACTCTGGGAAGATACTTTGTCGGTTTTTTTACCACAGCAAGATCTGTTCGTAATCCTCTCGTCTTTTCTCTTTCTTTGCATTCATGGAGCTGAGAATCACCTTCACAACAAAGTTTGCATGCGTTGTTTGGTCGTTTCTTTCTTTTACATATCATTTTTGTTTATGAAATCTCAAGCTAGACAGTTTTTTCCGCTCGACTTAAGTTCCTCTAGGAACAGAACCAGTCTACTGACTTTTATCTTTTACTGTTTGCAGTTTAAACTTTTACTTAAAGGTTCGATAATTTTGAGTGATTTTCGACAATGTCCATACATAACATCCGTAAAACCGCAATTTAATGTACCAGCCCTTTTACTTTGAAACCAAATTTTTCTGTGGGAATATCCATTTTGTCAATAAACAGCGCTTATTAATGTAGACCAACAACGAAAAAGAGGAGATCGTGGAATTTCCGTGGCTTATAGAAGCCAATTAAAGGTCCAATATAAAAGTAAACTTTAACTTGATAGAATCCGCAAAATCCATCCCGCAGGAGGATTTCAGTAGTTTTGACTGAGAGAGTTTCACGACTTTATCTAAATCGTTGTTGATCCATTCATCATCAACCTTCAATTAGTAGGGACTCTGCTTTGGTTCTAACTTTTCATTTTTGTAGTGAATCTCCTGTAACGAAGGGGATAGCAATTTCTGTAACTCTATAAATGATAGAAATCAATGTCGTCAATAGGTTTCAGCATTAGAAGGTAATAAATTTTGCATAATTTTGTACCTGCCTCTTTGATCAAAATCAGTTCAATGTGTCAAGTAAAGGGTGAGATATAGCCAATAAAAGATTTGAATTTTGCTAACGGATATCTAGATGTATTTCAAGATGCTGTTTCAGGCTTTGGGATCAAAGTTCAAAATTTCTAATAAAGATTTGTGACGTCATCACTTAAGAACATCACTTAAGAAGATACCACCCAGATGCCAGATACACACTGGTCACGTAGTCCGCCTTGCTGACAGATACGAGTGAGAACATATTGTATGCAGGAATTTTCTGTGTTGTCTCGTCATCAAATTTGCACGCTTTCTCTTGAAATAGAGAGGGACCCACCTCATGGTTGAAAATTTTGATTCATTGTGGCTTTTGAAACCCCCTGCTCCTTGGCAGCGATAATGATCCGGGCAGCAATGATCGAATGAAATAACAGCAATAGCCAAGCTCACAAACAATTCTGATGTTGATAGCTATATAATATCGATACCGATTCAAAAATACTGATGTTGATAGTAATATAGATGCTAAATCGGCCTTGAAACTATTACGTATTAGAAACTTAAATCGGCTAATCATTGGATATGTAAACATAAATTCAATTAGAAATAATCTCGAAGTCCACAGTTAAGATCGATATTTAAAGCTTAAAAGCTTTAGCCAAGAGCCCAACCTGCTTCGAATCTGATAATCCGAAATGCATCGATTTGATTCTAACAAATAGGGACAAAAATATACAAACAACAACAACGATAGAAACTGGGCTTTCAGATTTCCACAAAATTATCTTCTCTGTTTTACAATCCAAATGTCAAAAGGAAGGTTCCTCGGATTATGAGTTATAGGAACCATAAAAACTTCAAATTTGAGGATTTCAGGCAAGATATTCGCCTACAGATCAATAAAATATAAGAAAGTGTAATTCAGTAATTCCTAATGATCTTCAATTTCAAGACGTTTTCAACGAAAGTTTGGACAGACATGCCCCTACGAAAAAGAAATTTGTAAGAGTAAATAATGCACCTTTCATGACTAAGAGTCTACGTAAGGCAATAATGTGGCGCTCAAGGCTACGCAACCGTTACAGTTTATCTAGAACCTCTGAAAATCAAAATTGCTATCGTAAACGGATAAATCTCTGCGCAAAACTGTTCAAATCTGCCAAAAAGGAATACTATTATAATCTGAACATTAATTTTATTACTGACAATAAGAAATTCTGGAAAATGATAAAAACCAGTACTCTCAGAAAAATCTCGCCAGAGTAAAAAGATACGTGTGCGAAAAAAGGAGAGGCCACGATAGCAGGCTCGACGGACTCCGGAGGAAATCTTGCGACGAAAAAACGATAAAATAGTAGTGTATAAGGAACACCGCAACGCGACGAGAATAAACAACAACAAACACCAAACACACAAATCAGTGATGGCTAAATAAACAACAACAAATCACTAATTCGATAGTCATTTTGTAAAAAAAAGAACGAGACAACTAAAAAAGACAATAACAGGCCACGATACGGTAAAATGCTCGTATTAGCATTTTACCCACGATATCAAAAGTGTTCGAGAGAGTCTGTGAAAAACAATTGATTGAATACATATAAAAAATCAATTGTCTCCGCTACTTTGCCGTTTCAAAAAGAATTCAGCACGCAACAGGCTCCTAGGGCCTGCTGATATGAGCAAATTTATCCCACCTTTCAGCCCATAATCTGGCATGTGGGTGAAATCATTAAATGTTTACATGCAGATTCTATCCCACCTTCCAGCTGTATGTGGAGAGAATCATCTGACCTTCCAGCCTATGTGCTGACAAGTGGGACAAAATTTGATCGCGTTCATATGAACATTTCATCCTATCTTCCATCCTCATCTCGCAATGGCAATTTGGAAGCAGACGGTCTTGGTCACGATGCATTAACATTTGTTTACGAATATTTACATGACAGAAAACAAAGAGTAAATATAAACGGTTCTTTTAGCTCTTGAAGAAAGCTACCCTCAGGTGTCCCACAGGGATCTGTTCTTGGACCGTTCTTTTTCAAAATATTCATAAATGACCTCTTCTTGTTAATTGAGAAAACTGACATATGCAACTATTCGAATGATACACTGTTTACTTGTGACAGGGACAAGAACGGGGTGATTTCCAGACTAGAAAACGATTCAGTTCTAGCGAGCAAATGGTTCCGTAACAACTATATGAAACTTAATGAAGACAAATGTCATCTGATATCTTTAGGTACCAGTCATATAAATACATTTTCAAAATTGGGGGTACCACTTTACAGGAAAGTAATCAGGAAAAATTATTTGGTGCTATAATTGATAATGGTCTCACATTTGAAGAACTTATTGGCATGTCAAAAAATTAGCAATAAACTATACGCACTTGGTACTTTCGCGCATCAATTACTTCATGAACCAACATAAACTGAGATTATTAATGAGAGCCTTTACAAATAGCCAATTTCAATATTGCCAATTAATGTGAATGTTTTCATAGCAATAGAGTTGTCACGTGATGACGTCATAAAACTCTATTTTTTGGAACTTTTGGAAAAATTTTTCCCATAACCTAAAAGACCATCATGAAATACCTCTAAACCTGCAAAATCAGTTAAAAGTATTATGAATTGGCTGAGATATGTCCAGAGGAGCACAAGCTCTTGCCTCAACAAACCTCCGTAATTTTGTCTCAGTTCATAACTTCATGAACTGATCCAAAATAACAGTAATCCGTTAGCAAACTCCAAACCTTCTATTGGCCATAGCTCATCTGATTCCGATATTAACCGATTTTGCATAAATAGGAGTATTTTGTGGTGTTCTTTTATGTTATGTTGTCAAAATTCGAAAATTCTAAAAACAGTTTTTTTTGACATCACACTTGAGAACTCTATTAACAATAAGATCAATAAACTTCATGAGCGTGCACTAAGAATTACATACAGAGACCACGACTCGAGCCTTGAATCACTGTTAGAGAAAGATGATTCTACAACTATATATGTCAAACACGTGACGTTGACTGAAATGCTTAAAACTAAGAATGGCCTAAACCCTGAATGCTAGAAGCGTAATAACCAGTGTTGTCTCAGAAATTCTTATTTCTGAGATCTTATTTCTCAGAAATTCTTGTTTCAGAATTCTTTCAACAGAATGTAAAAACGGTTTCATATGAAATGGAAACTATACGTGTCAGAGAACCGCAGTTATGGCAGACACTACCTGCTTATACAATAAATTCTACTTCCCTAAATGAATTCCAAGTCAGAAATCGGAATCCTTCTGATTGCCAATGCCGTCTATGCCGACCTTTTATCCCATCATTGCTATTTCTATCGTTTAGATTTATACTTAATAATAATTTGTTGCCATTAATTTTTACTTGCGTTGTTAGTTTGGCTTTTATTAGCTATTTGTAAATTTTGTATACTAAACCTCTAACTATTTTAATAGATTGCCACATATAAATAAAGCGATAATAATAATAAACAATAGTAAAAATCCTTATTTAAACCCCCCCCCCCCTTTCAAAATTTTAACGGGAATGGTTGAAAAATAATTCGTGTATTTTCATTTTATGCAATACTTTCACTCTTTATTTGAGCCCCACCTCCCCGCCCCCCCCCCGCAATTGAAAACCACCCAAATTTTTTAAAGTTTGAACTTTATTTTAACTCCGTGCTAATTTTCTACTCGGGAGAAAAACATCAAAAAGGAATGTTTTCAATTTGATAAAAAACAGCTCCCTCAGAAACAGCATTGCCGCATCCCCCATCAAATCAGGCAATGAGGCTACATTCCCTCATCACAGGTATAGCACAAGTTGCTCCACCTAACCCAAATAAAAACCCTAAACTTTGGATATAGCCTGATTAACTCAAGTGCAAGCAGTTTTAAGTTCTGGGAAGGGAATGAACAAGAAAATATCACTTTTCCCCACCTTGGAGCCGATGCACCAGACCAGTCCTACCTTGGATGCCTAGGGTATGGAAGGGAAAGACAAAATATGACAGAATAAAATGCCGGATCCATCCTAAACTAAGAATCAACAAGACCTTTAAGAATACTGTGATGTACACTTACGTTACAAAGTATTAGGACGATGAATAACAAAATGGCGTCTCCAAAACTAGCATTCTAACATTGATTGGACAAATCTTGCTGTTTTGACGGGTTTCTAGAAATGGCGTCAGCAAAAATGCAAATCCTAGCAAATTCAATTTATTTCCTACTCTTCTATGATAGAAAGGTAACAAAATGTCAAGGCGAAATGGAAAATGTCAATGTTTTAGTTTCAATGCCGAAAACACAAAACGACCAGAAAGAGAATAAGAAGCAATAAAAATTTTGGGTCTAGCGTTTCGTTTGGTTGCAGCAAGTTTACAACGCATGTTATTTACAAGGACAACAAGTTAACAAGGCCGACTAAAATTCAAAGAATGGTAGGCCAGAACAGTCAGACTATTGGTTGGGCCTAATGGCGTCGGCAACCTGGTGTTATGTGCGAAGTCAATCAAAGCTGAATATTTTGTCCAATAACTTTATGGAAAGCCCCCAGGAAAATACAGAAACAAGTAACGATTCTTTGCAAAGACCATTTATTTTCAAATAAGACATTAAATCTAGTTATGTTGCAATTGTGACAGAAATTTCCAAAAAAATAACATCATGGTCTTTTAATAACCCCGTCAAAGTCAAAGCCTTTATGTAATTGGTTTTCATTAAAAAAATATAAGAAATGAAATCTTCTTAGACCAAAAATAAGTTCTTTTAAAATTTTGTTGAGTTTTCCTCCTGTAACCAGAGTTATTTCGTTGGAAAATTATAGGAGTACCTGTAATATATTTGCAACAAAAAAGGTTTTTCTTTGCACAAACCTGTAAGATTTCATTGAGGCGAACTTGGAAGTACTTTTTGCTTGGTTGCCCAAAACTGTTAATTTTTCTGGCTGTTATTAAAGTATTTCTCAAAAGCTTTGGTCGCACGTTTTTAGTCCTGCAAAAGGCCTAATTTCGGATACCATTACGTAACATGTTGCAACAGAATACAATCGATAAATCATGTCAGTACCCTTTAACTCCATCTCTTCCAGCCAATTGCGACGTTGTTTAGGGAACAAATATTACAGCAACATGTTCAAAACAGCATTTCATCTCCTCGTTGAATGAAAATACCAAAATTTCTGCGATAAACTGTCGTAAACATTGCTAACCAAGTACCCAAAACACCCTCATTAAAAAACAGCTCTAAAAGTTTCACTTTTCGTTTAATTCAAGGCCAATAATGATCTTCTGGGAGGGATCAAACAACTAAATGTGATCTGGCCGAAGTTTACTGATATTTAAAGTAATATGAGTTAGCATGAGACAGGGATAGATCACAAATTTAAAAAAGGTAATTTTCTTGGATTTCTCTATATCGCGGGTCTCAGCCCCTCACTCAAGACACTATATGGTCTTTAATTTTTGAAAAAATGTTGACAAAGTCAGATGAAGCCACACAACAGCTGCAAGAAAGCAACAAAGATATCTTGAGAGTGTACCAGTAGTAAAAATAACCGAGAATTGGGCGACCAAAAAAAATTGATATCAAAGTGGAGGAGATTCGTCTACCCCCTCACAAAAGTATTGCACCACCTTGTTCAAAATGGCGGCACTTTTTGTCAATATTTTTACAATACAAGAGGTTTGAATGCATTAATTGGCTGAAATAGGCATATTTTATAGCAAATTTCGCAGGAAAAGTTTGCAAATTTTGCTGACGCCGTAGAATACCTATCTAAAATGTAAGTATTACGTAAAAACATTATTGTTTGAAAAATGTAGACCACGCCTAAGGGAGAAAATTTGTCAAATGAGATGAGGGTCCCTATAAAATTTGTACAGGGGGATGGTCTTTAATTTTTTAAAAATTGTTGACAAAGTTAGATGCAGCCACACGACAGCTTCAATAAATCAAAAAAGGTTTCTTGAGAGTGTTTCAGTTGTAATAAACCGAGAAATGAGTGAACAAAAATTTGACGTTAGAGGGGGAGCGATTTTGTCTGTTTTATTTCACCATGTTTGCACTAAGGGACAGTAAAAGACATGAAACTCGACGCTGAGCAATCTTTTGCAGCTCAAAATTCTTCCAAACAAAAAGTAATGAGTATCGTAAACAAATACAAATTAAAAATTCACCTGCCTAAAAGAAAACCATTTTGACAACTATTTATTTCCGAACAAGAAGAATTCAAGTTTTTTCGTGGCTTGGTTCAAGTCCTTGCATTATCAGTTTTTCTAAACTGTTGTCTGCTCTATTTATGTGGCCATAATAGGTTAATTGCCTCTTTCTGATGGTGTTGAATAATGATCTTTCTGTTTTTATTTGGCCTAGTACCCATTCATTCGTTCTTCTAGATGTCTCCATACCCAAAGTTCAAAGGCTTCAATCTTTTTCATTTCTGCTTTTCTTATTACCCATGTCTCACTTCCATATGTAACAACAGAAAATACTAATGCTTCGATTATTCTTATCTTGGTATTTAGTGTGATGTTTTTGTCTTTCATTATCGTTGTCAAATTGGTCATAGCCTTCCTACCCAGCATTAGCCTCCTTCTAATTTCTTTTGTGTGCAAGGAAAAATTGAAGGGAAAAGAGGAAGAGGAAGACCTGCAACAAAGTGGTTTGACAACATTAAGGCGATGACAACAAGAAATGTTTATCAGCTCAACAAAGACACTAAAAATAGAGCTGAATGGAGACGTCAGGTTCATAACATCACCAGGGGTCGAGCGACCTGAAGGACAACTACAACAACAACAACAACAGTTCAAGTCCAGATTTGTACATCGTTGAAAATGTTTGGCTTCGTAAGAGAAACAATCCGAACCATGATTTTAAAGGTTCTTGAAAAACCAAAGAATCGTTAATAAAAAGAATTATTCAGGTTTGGATTGAATTTCACAATAATACATTGCCCAATTATATGCAATCAATTCAAGAAGGCATAAAGCGGTTTCAAAAGTTTATAGCCCACTTCAAAATATGAAAATTTAAAACTGTTAGAAGAAGTTTGGAAACTGGTGTTTTCAAAAAAGTGCTCTAAAAAGATGAAAGTTTTGATTGGTGGTTATTTCATTTCCGACCCACTCTCATTCGCCACTTCAAAACACAATCAATTCGCGCAACAATAGCTTTCCATAATTCTTGCGTCATTTTCCCTCTTTCAAGGTGGTGCAATACTTTGCGTTTGCTACTGTTATTTTCAAACATGTTACTTTCAAGCCCTAGATTTCTGCTAAAACAGTCTTCTAAGTAATAATTTGGTCATCCGAGCAAAGCTTGAAGTTTCTTTATCAATATTTTTACTTAAGCGTTACAACCTTCATTTCATTGTCACTATTTACAAATGCTTCAGAAATTTTGTAAAGAACAATTTTGAAGCAGTGCTTCAATGTTTTACTGAATTTCTTACTTTAAACAGCAAACTAATCGTTTAATTTTGTTTTTAACTGAAACTCTGTAAGATGACGAATGCATTAACTATCGTTCCCAAGCCCCTTCACCTAGTAATTTTGATTGGGAAATTTGTCGCCTTGGGCCCTTGGCCACTGTGAGCCGCCATTTTTATCTAATCCCTAAGAGAACAAAAGGATTTAAAGACTTGAAAAAAACCCTTTGCTAGATACCAAAAAGAGAGGGAGGGTACCGGAAAAGAGAAGAGCCTTGAAAAAGCCTATCAATAACACGATAATTTATTTTCCGGTAATCTTTCTCTTTCTCTTATATATTTATTTTTCTCTTTTCCGGTAAGCCCCACCCAAACGCTTAGATATCCTCATCAGAGCCAAGGGATCAACTTAAAATATAGAACTCCTACTGCCCTATTTCCCAAATGCATCGGAAATGGCACATAAAGACCTACTACCAGAATGAAAGCATGATATTAACTGTAACACCATTACTGAAACTCAACGACAAACGAGAGTGTCCGACGAGCCAAAGAGCAATACCTCATTGGCCTGGCAAACATTCTCACACCGAACGGCATGAACAGAACCACTGACCGTTAACCTTATAGCAACAACATCATTATTTCATATTATACATCCCCATAACGTCTTATTATAATTCCACCACCACCACCCACCCTCTCTCATTCGCCCCCCTTCCCTCCTCTACCACTGCGCTGCATTCACACGATTCCACATCAGCCAATCCGACACCACCATCGCCTTTTTTGAATATGTAAATTTTTAGCCCCTTAACTTTTGCTCTGATGAAGCCCCGTATATTAGCCTTTACTAATTTACGTGTATTTATTGTTGTTTATTCTCGGCGTATCGTGGTGTTTTATATTTGCTACATGATATTAATTGACACCCAAAAAGGAAAAGACAATTAGAATAAAATTAAAACCCCTTGAAAGTCAAATTTCACAACATTCCTCGTGAAGTTAACTCTGACAATAATTAAATTAACTCCTCGTGAAGTTTCATTTTATCAGCATTTATTGCGACTCCCGCCATTACGAACTCCAAGTTCCCAAACGTCTGTGTACTGTTCCAAGCCCGTTGCCTAGAAACGTTGCAATGAAATGATGGGAACGAGGTTTAGTGCGTCAGTAGCCTGGAAGATACAAGATAATTTGGCGATTGACATTTGACAATGGAAGTAGAGTCGATATGTTATCGAGGATTGTAAAGCACTAGCAAATTGCTTACATGCTGAACCGATAAGTTACACAAAGTTCTTATTGTTGTTGTGAGCGGTTGGCATTAGATAATGGTGATAACGTCGTCTGGCAGGTCACGAACAAGTCAAGGGGACACAAACAAACAGCAAGAAAATATATATTTTATCAAGAATCTTTGAGGCACCTACAAAGATTTAGGTTTCACTTGAAATTGAATAAAAAAGTCATCCAGTGGAAAGCATAAGTATTAAATATTCTTTCCCAGGGTCCAAGTGTTTTTTTGCAGCCTTTGTGTTTTGGTACTGGATGGTGTTAGTCCAGTGTTTGCGTCAGTCTTGTTTGGAAGTTAAGTGGTGCTTTTAAACCTCGATACAATGGCAGAAGAATTAAAACCTAAACTGCCAGATATATCTGTTTCTGGGACATCAGAAGACGAGGGTAACTCCCCACGCAGAGAAGAGATTGGTGATGAAGATAAATATGCAAATTCTGATTCTGATCAGGATTCTTTGAAAGAAACAACCAGCAACGGACATGTAAACAGTGGGTTGATTGACAATGATATGCCAGCACTGGCAGAGAAACTGAGTAAAGTAGACGTTGAATCTGAAGATATCAAATTTAGCTCAAATGATATTGTGGGTGATCGTATTTTGATAGAGAGGGATGGAAAGTTTGAGTTGGTTGATGCGTCAGAAGTAAAAGCAGAATACTTTCAGATGATGGGAATAGAGGAGGACCTAGGTAAAGAATCGTCACCAGAAGAGAAGCCACCTTTGGAGTCTGCAAAATCAATGAAGGAGGACTCAACGAAAAATAACCCAAGTAACAGGACATCCCCAAGGCCAAAAACTTCCCCACTGAAAGCTGGCTCAAGCAAAGTGCCCCAAAAAAGTAGAGCAAAGAGCTCGTATGCGAGGGAGAGAAATTATGATGAATATTCACATATAAAATCCAGATATGCCATGACTGATCATCAGTTGGAAATGAAAAGGCGCAGGGAAGAGGCCATTGCAAGAAGGAAAAAAGAAGAAGATGAACGGCTTCAGGAAGAGAATAACAGGAAGCGTGATGAAGCAGAAAAGGCATTCCAGGTTTGATTCTAAAAAGCTTTTGAACCCAAGGAAATCTTCTTATCTTTTTTGTAAACCACATTTTGTTTGCACATTGTTTTCCAATTATACTTTCTATTTTAAAGAGCTACTGAGAGTTTTTCTGTTTTTAAACCAGCTATTTTGGTGCTTTCGTTTTTTAATTCTGCTTTTCCCATTTTTCACCATCTTTGTTGTCTTATATGATTAATTAATTAGTTGTAAGTTTGATTATCAAAGTAGCCCACTGGAATGGCTGGAATGGCAACCAAAAATGCATCTTTCATAGTTTTCTTGTGTTTGCACGTTGTTTTGCTATGTCTGGTGCCTTTTAACAAAGTTTAATTTTATTCAAAGGCTTGGTTAAAGATTAAAAATGAAGAGGCTCTTGAAAAGAGAAAGTATTTGGGTTTAAAGAATGATTCTAAATTGAAAGAAGATAGAAATAAAGCTGCGCAAGATGCATATGAGGTTTGGTTGCATGAAAAGTCCAAACAGAAAAAGCAAGAAAAGGAAATGGAAAGAAGAAAATTTGAAGAGGAAGTGTCAACATACGTTATAAGAGAAAGACAGACATGTGAGGAAGCATTCAACAGGTAAAATTTCATCATTTCCCCATTATATATAATAATTTCTAATAGTTTCAGATAGGTTTCAAGTTCAAAACTTGTATTTTTTTTGTTTCTTCCGAAACTCTTACCATCCAATATTTGTATTTGTGTGAAATTTTACTCTGTTTTGAAATTTGATAAAAACTCATAAAAGGATAGAATCTTAGACTATTATTTGCTTTTGAGATCCTAGAGATTGCCAGTTAATAATATATTGATGATGATGCTTTGACTATCCTGCAAAATGTTTGCTTTTTTCAAAGCCATTTTCAAATTTTGTACCACCAAAAATTATTTACATATATATTTTTACAAAATTTAGAATATAGGTCAAAATATAGGCAAGAACAAAGTTTTTTTTAATGAATTTGTTAAATCCTGCAAATAGGTTTTTTAAAGAATAACCTTTAAAAATCAAGGCAGCTGCTTGTCTGTCATCCAGAATAAGCTGTATATGTATGTTAAAAATATAAATATATCAAGAATTTGTTTGCAATTATAGAGAAAATTTGTTCCATAGAAATTTTTGTCCTTTACGCCAATTGGTCTTAATAATTGGTCTTTTAAAGTAATTTTACCATAAACATTGAACTAGATGGCTAAAGAAAAAGCGAATAGAAGAAAAGAAGAAACTTGCTGCAAAGAAACCAAGAAGGCAACGAAAGGCAAAGAAAAAGGGTTCAACTGACCCAAAACCTATCAATACATCAGCAATAAGGTAATCTTTGCTTTTTTATCTTGAGGCCCTGGCTGGCTTTTGAGTGATATCCTGGGACTTACATGACCAGCCCATTCTTATAGAGCTATTCCTAAAGCTCTAAGTCCTATCATTATGCAAATTGAATGGAAAGCATTTCATAAAAAGAAAGCATTTCGTGTGGAAATCTAGTATATACCTTCTTTACAAGAGAGAATAGCCCCTCTATAGTACTGAAAATACTTTAGTCCAAGTAATTTATTTTGCTAAAAGGTTTGTTTCACCTCTCTTATACCTTTTTTATCAAGTTTGAGAATTTTTTGACATAGCCGTGATTTTTCTGAAAATTCGACAAATTTGAAAATTGAGAGGCTTTGGCCCCCTGTCCCCTGCCCCACAGCCATTACACATTGCCTTAGGGATTTGTCATTTTAGAGGGATTGGTCAAAGTTTCTGTTATTTCAAACTAGCAAGTTTCTGTTGGTTTTTTATTTTGTTAGTGAATTATTTAAAGAGAGTGAGTAATTTAACAGTGAAAAAAGTGAATATCCAGTACCCAGTGACAAAGCTTTTTGAAATTCACACTATATATTTATAATTGACAGGTTGTTGTGGAACTTTTTAACACATCACTGTATATATTCAATATATTTTTGTTGAATTTTGCTGAAGAAATGATTTTTGAATATCATGTTTACCCAACCATGTAACCTTGGTTGAGGACATTGTCCCAAAAGAGTGTTATCGATAAAATTGTATGTATCATCTCTGAACCAATTCAACTTACGCTCGCTACATCAGAACCATCATAAATTTTTTGTTAATTTCTCTTGTAATTTAAGGTTCACAGATTACTACGGATATAGAAATACCGTCGCTTTGTAAATCAAGAAGCCTATGGTCGTGCCCTTGCGCAAGTGCGCTGTCTTGATCTCATCAAAGATAGATTTATGGCTTCGTGCAGAAAAGGGTCGTGAAATCTCCAAAGAAACACTCCTGAAGTAAAAGCTTTCTATTAATGCTTTATTGATTTGCTTTTTTTGTTATAATTTTTTAGTCTCTAAGTATCACAGTATTGATTTGCTCCTTTTCAAAATGCTGCGTCCATGGAAGCTTTCGGCATCCAATCCCGCGTATATGCCAGCTCCGATTCTCCAACGAATGATCTATCTGGATTCCCAGCTAATTCAGGTGGTTTTTGGTTGAAACGTTTAGTAGCAAACATAGAAGATTTTTAATAAACAAAGTATGAGCTCTCTGGAATTATCCACACTGAAATGTTTGGGTCGGGGGAGGTTTCCCATACCACTTTATTGTAATACCTGGCAAACCTAGAGTCCTTCATCTGGAAGATTTTTGCCTACCATAGTTAAACATCAAAGAAATCTTCGGAGATTGATGTGAATATCGGTGTAAAATATTTGTTGGAATTGCACACTTCTCGTATCAAGAGCTTTTTTACTGAAGAACGAAGTTAATAATCAAGGTGTGATGAGAGTATATATGATACAAAGCTATAACCTTGATAATATTGGTCTTATAGGAGCATCTACTTTTTGAATTTTATGTTTGTAATAGAAAGCTAGCGATCTTTCACTGGTATATATTGTGAGATTTTTGTTAATGAGTTAATTGTATATTTTTGTTAATAAGTCTCGAGAACGTTCATAACTTGGAAACCTGTTTTAATTGCTTTGTCCGTTGGAAATTCTTTTCAGCATTTTGCATCTTTCAGTTGATCACTGGCCCCGTATTGAAACAAGACTTGTTTTCTTTATGATACGATTATCAGAATGGGAGAGAATACAAACGAAATCAACCAGTATCAAATCATAATTTTTTGTTCAGGCATCTGCTGATACACATTTTGTAAGTACTTCTACGTTGTTTCTTACGCCGCGAGATTGCCTATGCTACGTCAAAAGTCAACTGCTTGAAGGATAGATGCATCGTGGGACAATTTTGTCAAGCATTCTCATCGATTCTAGAAGATTTTCTTAACAGTTTTTGCCATATACATGCAATTCAATTGGTCCGTTCGTTTTGTTTCAGAAATAAGAGTCTAAGGGCTGAAAATTTGATTAGCCAGGTTTCTTCTATGATTATATAAGATAGGCAGGAACAATGCGAAACGACGCGTAAAGGTTTAATATGAAGAAAACAAAAAATCAGACTCTTGAAGAAAACGCAATTTATCCATATTTTTTCTTGAGGTGCCAATAAAGCAAAATTCTCATACTTGAATTTAAAAAATCGTATTTTCCGAAGGTCACAAATTGACAGCCAAATTTTCAATCAGAGTCTTAAATTAAATAGAAAAAAATTCGAAGACCAAGGTGGCATTGTGCCGTCACAGTGATTTGCAAATTTGAAGATCACTGCGTTTTTTTAACCAAGTATCAAATTTGCTAACATCACCGTTAACAGCCTCATTCAGCTGAGTCAAGTCGTTAGAGTGGTAGCACGAACAGATACCATTAACATAGATGGATATGCTAGATGTGGGTCTAGACTTGTGAAATCTCAAATTGTTTGCTCCCTTAATTGGAATATACCCTCAACTCTTGGGTGCTTTAAAGAACAACTGAAAGCAAACATACTGGCTGACAAAATACATTAACGTCAAAACACGACCCCCTGGAAGAACAGCAATATTGAAAATTTACTCAAATCTTGCCTTTGATTTTCACATTTATTCCTTAGATTGTATATAGTTATTATTAAATACTGAAGGGTTTAATTTCGTATATAAATATTATATCATATCATACACCCTATTAACCCTACAGAGTTACTATAGGCTTGTTAAATGGGATCTGAAAGAGATCGTTTGCAGAGGATATCATGATATACAATGTCGACAGCATTTTTATTGTCAATGAAGACTAGACCCAAAAGGTTGCCCATTTTCCAGCCTATGATCCATTCTCCATTAGTTTGCAATATATAATAATGAT
>NW_027019328.1:273743-343279 GCF_013076305.1 Rhopilema esculentum
AAGATTTCCAACGGACAAAGCAATTTAAAACAGGTTTCAAGTTATGAAACGTTCTCGAGACTTATTAAACAAAAATAAGCAATTAACGCATTAACAAAAAATCTCACAAATATATACAGTGAAAGATCGCTAAGCTTTCTATTACAAACATAAAATTCAAAAAGTAGAATGCTTCTATAAAAACCAATATTAAATCAAGGTTATAGCTTTTGCTATCATGTATATACATCTCATCACATACCTTGAATTATTACTTCGTTGTCTTCAGTAAAAAAGCTCTTGATACGAGAAGTGTGCAATTCCAACAAATATTTTCACCGATATTCACATCTAATCTCCGAGAAGATTTCTTTGAATGTTTAACTATGGTAGGAAAACAAAAAATTTCGCAGATTGAAAGGACTCTTAGGTTTGCCGGATATTATCAAATAAAGTGGTGAAATGGGAAACTCCCCCGACCCATAACATTTCAGTGTGGGATAATTCCAGAGAGCTCATACTTTGTTTTATTAAAAATATTCTACTGTTTTTGCTCACCTAAAACGTTTCAAACCAAAAACCAACCTGAAATATTCCAGTGGGCACATTCGCAAGATAGTAGGAATCATTCACGATATTGAGAGAATCGGAGCTGTGCATATGTACCGAGGGATTGCTATTGCTGAGAAATAGCTTTCCATGGACGCCATGCGAGTTGTTGAAAAGGAGCAAGATTCAATACTGTGATTAACACTTGTAGAGACTTAAATAATATTATAACAGATAGACAAAGCAAATATGCAATAAAGCATTGATATGTTAGAAAGCTTTTACTTCAGGAGTGTTTCTTTGGAGATTTCACGACCTTTTCTGCACGAAGCCATGAGAGAATCTAAGTCTTTGATTAGATTCAAGAGCAGCGCACTTTGCGCAAGGGGCACAGACCATAAGGGCTCATCATATGATATCGACAAAGCGCGTATCGGTATTTCTATATCCCGCTAGTAATCTGGAACCTTAAGATCTAACAAAAGAGTTAAATTTACAAAAAATTCTTATGATGGTTCTGATGTTTGCGAGCGTAAGTTGAATTGGTTCAGAGATGAAGTTACAGTACAAATTTTATCGATTAACACTTCTTTGTGGGACAATTGTCCCTCCAACCAAGGTTAACATGGTTTTGGGTAAACATAGCAATAATTCAAATAATTTCTTCAGCAAAATCAACAAAAATATAGTTGAATTATAAATAAGCAGTGATGTGGTTTAAATAAGTTCACTAACAACAACAGCTGTCAAATTATAAAATGTAGTACGCTCGCGAATTTCAAAAAAAGGCTTTGGTCACTATGAGTGACTGATAGTATCACTTTTTTCAACTGGAAATTACTCGCACTCTCTTTTAAATAATTTCACTAAACAGAGAGAGAAAAAAACAAAAACAGAACTTCGCTAGTTTGAAAATAAGCAGAAACTTTGAACCAATCCCTCAAAAATGACAATCCCTAAGGCAACATGTGATCAATGGCTGTGGGGGCAGGGACAGGGGGCACAATGTCTCTCAATTGATTCAAAATTTGTCGAAATTTTCAATAAAGGATCGAGCAGCTATGTCAATGATTAAATTCCAAAACCTTGATACACACTAAAGGTATAAGAAGATGTCGTGGAAAACAAACCTTTTAGCAAATAATATTACCGTGTGGACTAAAGTATTTTCAGTACTATATCTAGATGAGGGGCTACGATTCTCTCTTGAAGTAAAGAAGGGTATGATACTAGATTTCCACACGAAATGCTTTCTTTTTATGAAATGCTTTCCATTCTAATTTGCATAATGTAGGACTTAGAGCTTTAGGGAATAGCTCTATAAGAATGGGCTGGTCAGTAAGGTCCCAGGATAATCACTCAGAGAAGCCAAGCCAGGCCCACCGTACGATAATATAACGCAAAGTATTACTCGACTTGAGCTGGATTGTCAAATTGAGCACTCAGGTTGTTTGGGTTCAGTTGAACCGCTGCTTCTTTCTATTGCCTTTCGTTGAGCCTCTTCCACTCTTTTGTGGTCATGTTAAGGTATTTACAATGTGCTCTCTAAGTGCAGATGGCTGACGTGAGCCATCTAGATTAATGCAAAAGTGTGGTAAGTACGCAATTAAATTTTAAAAGACCAATTTAATTAGAGCACGGAGAGAGCGTAGTGTATAAGAGGAATTATGGGTGCTATGTGACTAGAGCTTCGTGTAGTAATCTGTTAACAAAATTTTTCTTGAGTATATATTTATATATAGTAATATCATATACAGCTATTATTCTGGATGAGCAAGAGACAGCTGCCTTCGAATTTTGTATAAGTTAATTTTGTTAAGAATAGAGTTTGCAGGATTTAACAAATTTCATTAAAATAAATACTTGATTTTGTTGTCTTGCCTATAGTTTTGACGGAGAATTACTAAAGGATGTGGTAAAGATAACATAGAATAAGATGTATATAAAGAGAGGATTTTTTTGTGAGCAAACAGGAATGGAGAAAAATGGCTTGAAAAAGCAACATTTTGCAGGATAGTCAAAGCTCATCTACAATATTTATTAACGGATGGCAATCTCTGGATCTCAAGAAGTCAAATAATTGAGTCTAGATTCTATCCTTTTATGAGTTTGTTTTTCAATATTTCAAAGAAACAGAAGTAAAATGTTCACACAAATACAAATAGTTGGATTTGGTAAGTAGTTTGCAGAAGAACAAAAAAAATACAAGTTTTGAACTTGAAAGCCGTATCTGAAACTATTAGAAATTCATTATATATTACATGGGAGAAAATGAGAGAAACATTTTTACCTGTTGGAATGCTTCCTTCACTATGTCCTGTCACTTTCTCTTATAAACGTATGTTGGACACTTCCTCTTCAAAATTTTCTTCTTTCCATTTCCCTTTTTCTTGCTTTTTTCTGTTTGGACTTTTTACATGGCAACCGCAAACCTCATATGGAGCTTGGCGCAGCTTTATTTCTACTCTTCTGAAATTTATAGAATCATTGTCTCTACAACCCAAAGTAGCTTTCTCTTTTCGCCAAAGAGCCTCTTCATTTTTTAAATCTTTAACCAATGCCCTTTGATAAAATTAAACTTTGTTTTGAAATTAAGGCACCCAAGACATAGCAAAACAACGTGCAAAACACAAGAAACTATGAAAGATAGCTTTTTGGTTTGCCAATTCCAGCCATTTCCAGTGGGCATACCTATTGATAATCATAACTTAACAAACTAAATTAATTAATCCATATAAGACAAAACAAAGATGGTGAAAAATGGGAAAACAGAAATTAAACAAAACGGAGCACCAGAAATAGCTTGGTTTAAAAACATGTAAATCTCGAGTAAGCTCTTTAAGAATAGAGAAAGTATATGGAGATTGTGACAAAATGTGCAAACAAAAATGTGGTTTACAAAAAAGATAAGAAGATTTCCTGTGGGTTCAAAATGCTTTTTAGAATCAAACCTGGAATGCTTTTTCTGCTTCAATCAACGCTTCTGTTTTCTCCCGTCTTACCCTGAGAGCCGTTATCTTCTTGCTTGTTTTCCCTTCTTGCATATGGTATTCACCTGGCGCCTTTTCTCATTCCAACTGATGATCAGTCATGGCATTATCTGATTTTATATGTGAAATATTCATACATAATAAATATTTCTCTCACTCCATACGAGCTCTTTGCTCTACTTTTTTAGGGGCACGTTTGCTTTGAGCATGCTTTCAGTGGGGAAGTTTTTGGCTTGGGGATGGTCCCTGTACTTGGGTTATTTTTCGTTTGAGCTCCTCCTTTCATTGATTTTGCAGACTCCAAAGGTGGCTTCTCTTCTGGTGACGATTCTTTACCTAGGTCCTCTCTATTACCCATCCATCTGAAAGTATTCTGCTTTTTACTTCTGACGCATCAAACCAACTCAAAAACTTTCCCATCCTCTCTATCAAATTTATATCAAATTTAGCTCAAATGATATTGTGGGTGATCGTATTTTGATAGAGAGGGATGGAAAGTTTGAGTTGGTTGATGCGTCAGAAGTAAAAGCAGAATACTTTCAGATGATGGGAATAGAGGAGGACCTAGGTAAAGAATCGTCACCAGAAGAGAAGCCACCTTTGGAGTCTGCAAAATCAATGAAGGAGGACTCAACGAAAAATAACCCAAGTAACAGGACATCCCCAAGGCCAAAAACTTCCCCACTGAAAGCTGGCTCAAGCAAAGTGCCCCAAAAAAGTAGAGCAAAGAGCTCGTATGCGAGGGAGAGAAATTATGATGAATATTCACATATAAAATCCAGATATGCCATGACTGATCATCAGTTGGAAATGAAAAGGCGCAGGGAAGAGGCCATTGCAAGAAGGAAAAAAGAAGAAGATGAACGGCTTCAGGAAGAGAATAACAGGAAGCGTGATGAAGCAGAAAAGGCATTCCAGGTTTGATTCTAAAAAGCTTTTGAACCCAAGGAAATCTTCTTATCTTTTTTGTAAACCACATTTTGTTTGCACATTGTTTTCCAATTATACTTTCTATTTTAAAGAGCTACTGAGAGTTTTTCTGTTTTTAAACCAGCTATTTTGGTGCTTTCGTTTTTTAATTCTGCTTTTCCCATTTTTCACCATCTTTGTTGTCTTATATGATTAATTAATTAGTTGTAAGTTTGATTATCAAAGTAGCCCACTGGAATGGCTGGAATGGCAACCAAAAATGCATCTTTCATAGTTTTCTTGTGTTTGCACGTTGTTTTGCTATGTCTGGTGCCTTTTAACAAAGTTTAATTTTATTCAAAGGCTTGGTTAAAGATTAAAAATGAAGAGGCTCTTGAAAAGAGAAAGTATTTGGGTTTAAAGAATGATTCTAAATTGAAAGAAGATAGAAATAAAGCTGCGCAAGATGCATATGAGGTTTGGTTGCATGAAAAGTCCAAACAGAAAAAGCAAGAAAAGGAAAT
The DNA here is from genome assembly GCF_013076305.1 of Rhopilema esculentum. The sequence continues at coordinate 278,695 of NW_027019328.1, forward strand.
GGAAAGAAGAAAATTTGAAGAGGAAGTGTCAACATACGTTATAAGAGAAAGACAGACATGTGAGGAAGCATTCAACAGGTAAAATTTCATCATTTCCCCATTATATATAATAATTTCTAATAGTTTCAGATAGGTTTCAAGTTCAAAACTTGTATTTTTTTTGTTTCTTCTGAAACTCTTACCATCCAATATTTGTATTTGTGTGAAATTTTACTCTGTTTTGAAATTTGATAAAAACTCATAAAAGGATAGAATCTTAGACTATTATTTGCTTTTGAGATCCTAGAGATTGCCAGTTAATAATATATTGATGATGAGGCTTTGACTATCCTGCAAAATGTTTGCTTTTTTCAAAGCCATTTTCAAATTTTGTACCACCAAAAATTATTTACATATATATTTTTACAAAATTTAGAATATAGGTCAAAATATAGGCAAGAACAAAGTTTTTTTTAATGAATTTGTTAAATCCTGCAAATAGGTTTTTTAAAGAATAACCTTTAAAAATCAAGGCAGCTGCTTGTCTGTCATCCAGAATAAGCTGTATATGTATGTTAAAAATATAAATATATCAAGAATTTGTTTGCAATTATAGAGAAAATTTGTTCCATAGAAATTTTTGTCCTTTACGCCAATTGGTCTTAATAATTGGTCTTTTAAAGTAATTTTACCATAAACATTGAACTAGATGGCTAAAGAAAAAGCGAATAGAAGAAAAGAAGAAACTTGCTGCAAAGAAACCAAGAAGGCAACGAAAGGCAAAGAAAAAGGGTTCAACTGACCCAAAACCTATCAATACATCAGCAATAAGGTAATCTTTGCTTTTTTATCTTGAGGCCCTGGCTGGCTTTTGAGTGATATCCTGGGACTTACATGACCAGCCCATTCTTATAGAGCTATTCCTAAAGCTCTAAGTCCTATCATTATGCAAATTGAATGGAAAGCATTTCATAAAAAGAAAGCATTTCGTGTGGAAATCTAGTATATACCTTCTTTACAAGAGAGAATAGCCCCTCTATAGTACTGAAAATACTTTAGTCCAAGTAATTTATTTTGCTAAAAGGTTTGTTTCACCTCTCTTATACCTTTTTTATCAAGTTTGAGAATTTTTTGACATAGCCGTGATTTTTCTGAAAATTCGACAAATTTTGAAAATTGAGAGGCTTTGGCCCCCTGTCCCCTGCCCCACAGCCATTACACATTGCCTTAGGGATTTGTCATTTTAGAGGGATTGGTCAAAGTTTCTGTTATTTCAAACTAGCAAGTTTCTGTTGGTTTTTTATTTTGTTAGTGAATTATTTAAAGAGAGTGAGTAATTTAACAGTGAAAAAAGTGAATATCCAGTACCCAGTGACAAAGCTTTTTGAAATTCACACTATATATTTATAATTGACAGGTTGTTGTGGAACTTTTTAACACATCACTGTATATATTCAATATATTTTTGTTGAATTTTGCTGAAGAAATGATTTTTGAATATCATGTTTACCCAACCATGTAACCTTGGTTGAGGACATTGTCCCAAAAGAGTGTTATCGATAAAATTGTATGTATCATCTCTGAACCAATTCAACTTACGCTCGCTACATCAGAACCATCATAAATTTTTTGTTAATTTCTCTTGTAATTTAAGGTTCACAGATTACTACGGATATAGAAATACCGTCGCTTTGTAAATCAAGAAGCCTATGGTCGTGCCCTTGCGCAAGTGCGCTGTCTTGATCTCATCAAAGATAGATTTATGGCTTCGTGCAGAAAAGGGTCGTGAAATCTCCAAAGAAACACTCCTGAAGTAAAAGCTTTCTATTAATGCTTTATTGATTTGCTTTTTTTGTTATAATTTTTTAGTCTCTAAGTATCACAGTATTGATTTGCTCCTTTTCAAAATGCTGCGTCCATGGAAGCTTTCGGCATCCAATCCCGCGTATATGCCAGCTCCGATTCTCCAACGAATGATCTATCTGGATTCCCAGCTAATTCAGGTGGTTTTTGGTTGAAACGTTTAGTAGCAAACATAGAAGATTTTTAATAAACAAAGTATGAGCTCTCTGGAATTATCCACACTGAAATGTTTGGGTCGGGGGAGGTTTCCCATACCACTTTATTGTAATACCTGGCAAACCTAGAGTCCTTCATCTGGAAGATTTTTGCCTACCATAGTTAAACATCAAAGAAATCTTCGGAGATTGATGTGAATATCGGTGTAAAATATTTGTTGGAATTGCACACTTCTCGTATCAAGAGCTTTTTTACTGAAGAACGAAGTTAATAATCAAGGTGTGATGAGAGTATATATGATACAAAGCTATAACCTTGATAATATTGGTCTTATAGGAGCATCTACTTTTTGAATTTTATGTTTGTAATAGAAAGCTAGCGATCTTTCACTGGTATATATTGTGAGATTTTTGTTAATGAGTTAATTGTATATTTTTGTTAATAAGTCTCGAGAACGTTCATAACTTGGAAACCTGTTTTAATTGCTTTGTCCGTTGGAAATTCTTTTCAGCATTTTGCATCTTTCAGTTGATCACTGGCCCCGTATTGAAACAAGACTTGTTTTCTTTATGATACGATTATCAGAATGGGAGAGAATACAAACGAAATCAACCAGTATCAAATCATAATTTTTTGTTCAGGCATCTGCTGATACACATTTTGTAAGTACTTCTACGTTGTTTCTTACGCCGCGAGATTGCCTATGCTACGTCAAAAGTCAACTGCTTGAAGGATAGATGCATCGTGGGACAATTTTGTCAAGCATTCTCATCGATTCTAGAAGATTTTCTTAACAGTTTTTGCCATATACATGCAATTCAATTGGTCCGTTCGTTTTGTTTCAGAAATAAGAGTCTAAGGGCTGAAAATTTGATTAGCCAGGTTTCTTCTATGATTATATAAGATAGGCAGGAACAATGCGAAACGACGCGTAAAGGTTTAATATGAAGAAAACAAAAAATCAGACTCTTGAAGAAAACGCAATTTATCCATATTTTTTCTTGAGGTGCCAATAAAGCAAAATTCTCATACTTGAATTTAAAAAATCGTATTTTCCGAAGGTCACAAATTGACAGCCAAATTTTCAATCAGAGTCTTAAATTAAATAGAAAAAAATTCGAAGACCAAGGTGGCATTGTGCCGTCACAGTGATTTGCAAATTTGAAGATCACTGCGTTTTTTTAACCAAGTATCAAATTTGCTAACATCACCGTTAACAGCCTCATTCAGCTGAGTCAAGTCGTTAGAGTGGTAGCACGAACAGATACCATTAACATAGATGGATATGCTAGATGTGGGTCTAGACTTGTGAAATCTCAAATTGTTTGCTCCCTTAATTGGAATATACCCTCAACTCTTGGGTGCTTTAAAGAACAACTGAAAGCAAACATACTGGCTGACAAAATACATTAACGTCAAAACACGACCCCCTGGAAGAACAGCAATATTGAAAATTTACTCAAATCTTGCCTTTGATTTTCACATTTATTCCTTAGATTGTATATAGTTATTATTAAATACTGAAGGGTTTAATTTCGTATATAAATATTATATCATATCATACACCCTATTAACCCTACAGAGTTACTATAGGCTTGTTAAATGGGATCTGAAAGAGATCGTTTGCAGAGGATATCATGATATACAATGTCGACAGCATTTTTATTGTCAATGAAGACTAGACCCAAAAGGTTGCCCATTTTCCAGCCTATGATCCATTCTCCATTAGTTTGCAATATATAATAATGATGGAAACATTTCATTTTCAATTCAACTTAAACTACAATTACAAATCTCACTATTACAAGGTAATTTGCAATTGGCTAGCCTGGTTTTACAAGAAAAAACTATAACAATCGTAAGGTAAAAGGAAAAACTGAGAAAAATAAAACAACCAAAATTAAAACGGATGTAATTCCGGATTTGTCCATGGTTTATTTTTGCAACAAAATATGTAGTACGTAGTACGAATGGCAATGTTGGAAAGTTTAGAGATGAGATACCGTTTTTGTTATTGATCGATGGAGAGAGAGTCACACATTTTGAAGAAAGAGATGCAGGAATTGCCAAAGATGCCAAGAGAGCTCATAGAAAGATTCACAAAAGAGACACATTTGAACTTTCGCTGTAAGTCAGATAGGAGAGGAGCATACTTGCTGTGTTTTCTTGTTGCATTTGTGTCAAGATTGGATTCAAAACCAACAGTAAGCTCTAAGATGTATAGGTAATTGTTGTTAGTCTTCAAGAGAAGATCTGGGCGAAGGTTTTCTCCAGTTATGATTGATGGTGAAAGATAGCCAGGTATATCAGCGTAGATGGTAGATTCATTAACAGCTTTAAGAGACGTAGCTAGAAAGTTTAAGATAGAGTTATGACGCCAGGTGTATCGGCCTTGTTCCAAGTATGTTTTTCAGCCAGCAACAACGTGAAGGAGGGTTTCTGGCAGAAAACAGAAAGAACAATCAGAAGTCTGGCTCAAGTTCCACTTTTTCAAGTTTTTCTGTGTAGCAAGGGTATTGTTCAGGTACCTTATGGTGAAATTGAAAATATTCTGAGGCATGCTACTTTGCACCTTGGACCAAAGTTTGTTTATTTGTGGAAGATCCTGGTTAAAAAGATGTGACAATAAAGATCCTTGGGAAGTTAGAATGTTTTGCAGACGATCTTTATGTTCTTGCTGGACAGCCTTTAATGCTTCTTTCGTGTTCCTATATATATCATATTGTATATTTGTGCTACTGCTGGTATTTTTCCATAAAGAGCGAATGTTATCGTTTGGTGAAGATTTCAATGCGTTGCGTAAAATAGTTTGACACTGTAGGAATTTGGCGGATGGTAAAGTTAGGCTGAGTCCAAACTGGTTTTTAGAAAGAATAATGCTACTCAAGGTAGCACTTATTGGGAGGTCGAGCCACTGGCGGATGTATTTGGATACAAGGTTGTCAAGATTCTCGACAACCCACGTCTTTGAAAGATCTGCTACAGTAAGGTTCCAAGAGATTTTAGAAAGAACAAAGTTGTGATAAAGAAGCAACTTATTTTTTGCATGTAGAGGCTGGGAATCAATTTGTTTGAGCATGTTGGACAGTGATGATAAAAGATCAGATCTATGTTCTTGGTTTGTCATTTCAAAGTCAAAATGACGACCGAGGTACTTAAAAGAATTTCCATTCGAGACAGGTGGGATAGATTCGTTGTTTATGAAAAGCTTAGGTTGATACTGAAGAGAACGTGTGGAAAATTTCTTTATTCCAAAAGTGATGCATTTATCGACACGTATGATCATGTTAGCCCATTGGCACCAGCGAGTGAAACAATTCAGTAGAAGTTGGTTTTCTTTCTCATTGCTGGTGATAACGGCAGCATCGTCTGCGAATTGAAACCAATGGACTGGTTGAAACATACGGTCGTTCTGATCATGTGGGGAGAAACCTAACTGTTTGTATTTTTCAGCTTTTATGTACTGTATGAATGTGTTGAAGCATAGATTAAATAGTAGAGGACTGAGGCAGTCGCCTTGAAGAACACCGCGACGGACTGGAATAGCAGGAGTATTATAGTGGCTTGTGATGATAGAGGTTTTAAAATCGGTGTAAAGGCTAGAGATAAGAAGTTGTATGTTGTCAGGAATATGATGGTAAGATAGTACAGTGGGTATCAAATTATGATGTACTTCTCCAAATGCATTTTTAAGATCGAGAAGAGTGACAACTAGTGAACGTTGCTTGATACGAGCTTTGTTTATGACCTGAGCCATCATGGCAGTATGCTCTAAGGTCCCTGAAATATTCGAGGTGAAGCCTTTTTGTATTTCGTGCTCAATGAGACCATTTAATAATAACAATAATAACAATAACAATAACAATAATAACAATAACAATAATAATAATAACAATAATAATAATAAAGTAAATGTAAATGCAAATAAATGTTGAAGAGCCACCCCCAATTGAAGAAATAGAGGCATTTTGGGGTAGCATTTGGGAAAGTGAGAAACATCATGATGAAACGGCAGAATGGATACGACAACAAGAAGAGATGATGAAAAACCAACATACTCAAGATTGGCAGGATATTGAGGATGGTGAAGTGACCCTGGCTCTAAAAAAGACCAGTAACTGGAAGTCACCAGGCATTGACAGAGTACCAAATTTTTGGTTAAAAAACCTAGAGAGATTACATGGTGGCCTAACAACAACATACAATGATATTGTTAAGAATCCAGAAAAGAGCCCAGAATGGCTGACACGAGGCCTGACATATCTGCTACCAAAAAACAATGAAACGAAGAACCCGAAGAACGACCGGCCAATAGCCTGCTTGCCAACAACTTACAAAGTCCTAACATCCGTCATAACTGAGAGAACATACACTTTTCTTGAAGGGAACAGCCTTTTACCCCAAGCACAGAAGGGGTGTAAGAGAGGAAGCTATGGCTGCAAAGATCAATTATTGATAAATAAAATGATAATTGAAGATTGTAAGAACAAGAAAAAAACCTTAGCACCGCTTGGATTGATTATTGCAAGGCATTTGATAGTGTCCCGCACTCTTGGATCATGAAGACAATGGAAATGTATAAGTTGTCCCCAACATTAATAAGATTCATGACAGGTAGTATGAGCAATTGGAAAACAACACCGTCTCTAAGTCACAGTCAGGGTACAATTGAGACAAGATCAATAAGCATTAAAAGTGGTATCTTCCAAGGAGATTCGTTATCACCACTTCTGTTCTGCCTGTCATTGGCACCACTCAGCATTATTCTCAACAACACTGGATATGGATATGAAATAGCAGGTAAGAAAATTAGCCATTTATTCTATATGGACGATTTGAAGACCTATGTTAAAAACGATAATCAACAGGAGGGGCTGCTCAAGACAATCAAAACCTTCAGCGACGATATCTGCATGCAGTTTGGCATTGCGAAGTATGCCAAAGCCACATTCAAGAGGGGCAAGCTCACACGAAATACAGACATCACAGTAAACACGAACACCACAATAAAGGGGCTAAAACAGGAAGTTGCGTACAAATATCTTGGGATCAATGAAGGTGATGGTATACAACATGCCACCATGAAAGAACAAATCAGAAAAGAATACTACAGGAGAGTGAGACTGGTAACAAAAAGTGAACTCAACGGATCAAACAAGATAGAAGCAATCAACACACTTGCTGTACCTGTATTTACATATAGTGTCAACATCGTAAACTGGCAGATGAGTGAAATAAGAAAGCTGGATACAGAGACAAGGAAACTGTTAACTATGGAGAGGATGAACCACCCAAAAGCTGACGTGGAAAGAATGTATCTAGCAAGAGAAGGCGGCGGACGGGGCCTCACTCAGCTTGAACTCGTGTTCAAAACAACCACTGTAGAACTAACCTCGTACCTAGAACAAACAGATGATCCCCTTCTCAAACTTGTGTACTGGCATGAAAACAGCAAGATGCTCTATTCTGTTGCAAAAGACGCCAGAAAATTCAAAGAAAAGTTCGAAGTACTAGACACACCTAGAATACAACAAGAACAAGTCACTTAATTTGCTAAGAGAGTAAAGCAGGAGACGAAGTCACATGAGAAGATGAGAAAGATATGGGAAGGAAAGCCGATGCATGGTCAGTATCCAACTAGGGTGAATAAGCCAGATGTTGAAAAAGAAAAGACCCACAAATGGCTTAAGAGTCCTGGACTCAAAGGAGAAACTGAGGGATTACTAGTCGCTGCACAGGACCAAAGCTTAGCAACAAGATCATACCACAATAAGATCATCAAAGACGGCACTGACCCCAAATGTAGGATGTGCAATGAATTCGAGGAGATTATTGACCATATCGTGGCTGGCTTTCAAGTGCTCGCAAAAACGGAATATATACAGCGACATGACAAAGCAGCAGGGTACCTCCACTGGAGAATATGCAAGCATTACCATTTCCCAGCTGCAGACAAGTGGTATGAGCACAAACCCGAGAAAGTGACTGAAAACGAAACTGCCACTATATTATGGGACGTACCTGTGAACACAGAAAAAAAGATAAAAGCTAATAGACCTGACATAATTATCAAAGACAAGAAAGAAAAACATGCATTATTATTGACATGAGTAAACCATCTGAAAGAAATGTATCGATTAAAGAAGTAGAGAAGCTGTCCAAGTATAAAGACCTTGAAATTGAAGTGACAAAAATGTTGGGAATGAAAACATCCACAGTTCCAATTGTAGTGGGAGCACTTGGACTCATCAAGAAATGCCTTGAGAAGAACGCAAGTCAAATCCCTGGCAATATACGGATTGAAGAATTGCAGAAGATTACTCTCCTCGGAAGCGCCCACATCCTGAGAAGAACCTTGTCCATCAAGTGAACACTGCTGTTTCCTTAGGGTCATGGACTGACCTTGGCACAGTGGTGAAAACTGTACAGCATTATAAGCAAAGAACAATAATAATAATAATGGAAACTTTTCATTTTGAATTCCAGTTAAAACTACAATTACAAATCTCATTATTACAATGTAATTTTTAACTGGCTATCCTATTTTTACAAAAAAAGACTATTACAATCGTAGTAAAGAGAAAAGAAAAAAAAACGTTAAAAGGGGAGTAGCTCTGGATTAGTCCATGTTTTGTTCCTACAGCAAAAAATGTAATAGGTGGTACGAATGGATATCGTAGAAAGCTTAGAAATGAGATATCGCTTGTGTTGATCATCGATGGAAATAGAGTCACACATTTCAAGGAATGAGCTGCATGAATCGCCGAAGATGCCAAGAGGGCTGATGGAGAGATTTACAAATATGACAGATTTGAACCTTGGTCTTAGATCTGAGACAAGGCGAGCATATTTTAAACGTTTCCTTTCTGCATTGCAGTTAAGCTTAGTTTCAAATCCTATCGTTAGTTCCAAAACATAAAGAATGTTTTCCTTTGTACGCAGAAGTAGATCTGGGCGCAGATTGTCTCCAGTTATGATGGATGGTGAGGAGAAGCCAGGTATATCGGCAAAAAGAGAGGATCCCTCTATTGCTTTCAAGGAGGTTGCAAAAAAATTTAGAGCAGAATTATGACGCCAGGTATAACGACCTTGTTCGAAATAAACTTTGCAGCCTGCAACGACATTGAGTAAAGTTTCGGGAAGAAGGCAGAATTCGCAATCAGATGATTGGCTTAGGTTCCAAAGGCTTATTTTTTGGGCGTAGGGAGAGTATTGTTCAGGTACTTGATGGTGAAGTTGAAGATGTTCGTGGGTAGGTTGCTCTGCACAACAGACCAAAGACCATTGAGCTTTTTAAGAGAGTGGTCCAACAGAAATGAAATAATAGCACCCTGGGATAGTAATTGGTGTGCCAAGCGCTCTCTACTGTCTGATTTTACTGCTTTCAGTACATCTTTGTTACGGTAAATGTCGTATTGCAGATTCATCCCACTACTGGTGTTTTTCCATAAAGCTTGAATGTTTGTGTTAGGAGAAGTTCGGAGGGCATTGCGTGAAACAGTTTGGCATTGAGTGAATTTGACAGAAGGTAGCTGAAGATCGAGACCAAATTGATTTTTAGAAAGAACTATACTAGTTAAAGTAGCACTTATGGGAAGATCAAGCCACTGGCGAATGTATTTAGAGACAAGATTATCGAGGTTCTCAATGACCCAGGTCTTCGATAGGTCTGCAACAGTGAAGTGCCAAGAAACTTTGGACAATACATATCTGTGGTACAATAGAAGTTTATTTTTGGGATGCAGAGGCAAGTCATCAATTTCTTTCAGAAGGCTGGGAAACATTGATAGCAGTTTTTCTTTATGACTGCCATTGGTCATTTCGAAGTCAAGGTAGAAGTCAAGGAAGCGGCCAAGGTATTTGAAAGATTCTCCATTTTTAACAACAGGCACGCTTTGGTTGTTCACGAAAAGCTTTGGCTGGAACTGAAGAGATCTTGTTGAGTATTTCTTAATGCCAAAGGTGACACATTTATCAACCCTTATTACAAAGTTTGCCCACTGACACCATCTTGTAAAGCAGTTTAACAGGAGTTGGTTCTCCTTTTCACCACTAGTAACAACCGCAGCATCATCAGCAAATTGGAACCAATGCACTGGCTGGAACATGCGATCGTTTTCGTCGTGGGGAGAGAAGCCAAGCTGTTTATATTTTTCTGCTTTTATGTATTGAATATACGTATTGAACATAGATTAAAGATAAGAGGGCTGAGGCAGTCGCCTTGAAGAACACCACGACAAACGGGAATGGCAGGGGTTTGGAATGTATCTGTGAGGATAGAGGTCTTGAAGCCCGAATATAAGCTGGAGACCAGAGCCTGAATATGAGATGGTATATGATGGTACGAAAGAATAGTGGGAATCAAATTATGGTGGACCTCGCCGAAAGCATTTTTGAGATCAAGCAGGGTAACAACCAAAGAGCGCTGTTTTGTGCGAGCTTTATTTATCATATGACCCATAAGTGCCGTGTGTTCTAAAGTACCTGATATCTTGGGAGTGAAGCCTTTTTGAATTTGGCTTTCAATGAAACCATTTTGTTTCAGAAAGTTGAAAACAGAGTTACGTAGGCAGGAGGTGAAGATTTTCAAGGGAACAGATTCTAAGGTTATTGGTCTGAAGTTAGAAGGATCGTCTGTATTGTCTTTTTTGTGGATCAATATCGTTGATGCTTTTTTCCATTGGAACACTGCCAGATACCCAAATGCTATGAATAATTTTGGTGAGGAAAGATCGTAGGTAAGGGCAACGTTTGAAACAAATTATGGATATCTTATCAAGGGGACAGGGAGAAGTGGAGGATTTCATGCGACGTATAATAGAAGTTATCACTTGATATGATGGAGGTTGTGTGTCAAATGGATAGGATGGTTCATCGAAAGAAGGTATCCAAGAAGGAATAGTGAATCGTTTATTTGGATAAAGGGCAGAAAAAGTATGACTAAAGTACTCGGTGCACCGTGTAGCAGAAAATGATGGCAGAAGTGATGACTTACTTTGAAAAAAGCGTTTGACGTAACTCCAGAAATAATGGAAACATTTCATTTTCAATTCAACCTAAACTACAATTACAAATCTCACTATTACAAGGTAATTTGTAATTGGCTGGCCTGGTTTTACAAGAAAAACTACAACAATCGTAAGGTAAAAGGAAAAACTGAGAAAAAAAAATAAAACAACTAAAGTTAAAAAGGATGTAATTCCGGATTTGTCCATGGCTTATTTTTGCAACAAAATATGTAGTACGTAGTATGGATGGCAATGTTGGAAAGTTTAGAAATGAGATACCGTTTTTGTTGCTGATCGATGGAGAGAGAGTCACACATTTTGAAGAATGAATTGCAGGAGTTGCCGAAGATGCCAAGAGTGCTCATAGAAAGATTAACAAAGGAGACACATTTGAACTGCCTCTGTAAACCAGATAAGAGAGAAGCATACTTGCTGTGTTTTCTTGTTGCATTTGTTTCAAGATTGGATTCAAAACCAACAGTAAGCTCTAAGATGTATAGGAAATTAGTGTTAGTCAGGGCGAAGGTTTCCCCAGTTATGATTGATGGTGAACGAAAGCCAGGTATATCAGCGTAGATGGTAGATTCATTGACAGCTTTTAGTGACGTAGCTAGAAAGTTTAGGATAGAGTTATGTCGCCAGGTGTATCGGCCCATAATTGGTGATCATCCAAAGGAACTTGATGTTTTCATTGGGCGAGGATTTGAGTGAGTTTCGAATAACAGTCTGGCACTGTTGAACTTTTACGGAAGGTAGCAGAAGTTCAAAGCCAAAGTGTTTACGAGAAAAAACTATGCCACTCAATGTCGAAGATATTGGAAGCTCAAGCCACTGTCGAACGAATAATAATGATAATAATTTTTTAAACCAGTTCTCATTTCATTTTGAAAAACATAAAACTTACAAACCTCACTATTACAAGGTAGTTTGTATGTGTCACACTCGCATTGAAAAAGCAAATACAAGTGCAAAAGATGAAAGAAAACGGTTGTACACAGCATAAATATAAGCATGATGATGTAGCAGCGTTTCTGGAAGGAGGCAAAAAGAACAAGTGGAGGTTACAGATAAGTTCCATTTAAAGAGATTATTCCTAGTGGCAATCGTGTTGTCGGGGTATCTTATCGAGAAGTTAAATATTTTTTTAGGCAAAGAGCTTTGTGCAGTTGACCAGAGGCTATTGAAATGTTTCAGAGAATTCTCTAATAGAAATGAGATTGCTTTGCAAGCTGGTTTTTTTAGTTTGTCTTCCTGCTGGCTTCTAGTTTCTTTCAAAACTGCCTTTGTGTTCATTCATTGATCATGTTGGATATTTTTTCCGTATGAGGTGTTTTGCCAAAGATGTTTGATTTGATCATGTTTCGAGTGCTTTAGAGACCGTCGATAGGTGACTTGGCACTGAAGGAATTTGCAAGATGGAAGCTGAAAGTTAAGACCAAAGCTGTTTTAAACAGTCGCAAGGTCTGTAAACCAGTTGGTGGCGTTTTCATTTTTATCCAGAGCGGAGCAATGTGAACGCTTTATCGTTTTCACACCATTATCAAATGTATCCGGAATAGTGTGAACAGGTAAAACGGATCGATATGAAAGCGGATAAGAACGAATACGGAGCAATGTGAACATAGCTTAAAAGTTTTGATAATGAAATTATGGAAACCTTCGTTTACAAGGGATTTTTTCCATTTTCAAAATTTCTGTTAGTTTCGAATTTGGTATCACTGTGTGCCTTGAAAGTTCTGCTACTTGAATGTAAAATAATCGAAAAATGAATGTTTTCATCCAGAAAACGTTTACCGTAACCTTACTGAATTACCGTAAATCCTCGCATTGCCCCCCCCCCCATCGAATAAGCCCCCACCATAGAACTACAGATTGTCAATAAGCCCCCTCGAATAAGCCCCCACTGCTACCGTAAATTCTCGAATTGGACCCCTCCATTTGATGATTGTTGCCATCGAAGGTTGCCTATATGGCGTTTTATTGAATTTCCACAACAAATTCATACTTTTGGTAGTATTTAATTAAATCCTCATGAGGAAATTCCTACTAAAATAAACGAGGTCTTTTGGTATTGTCTTCTTAATGTCTGCAAAAACTTTATAAGTCTCCCCTCATAAAAGCCCTCTTCTCCCCTCGAATAGGCCCCCATCCAAAAATATCAAAAATAAATAAGCCCCCAGGGGGCTAATTCGAGGATTTACGGCAAACGTTTTCTATTTTCTAAACTTTCAGAATTTCTAAGAAATTTTCATTTTGTGCATTATAGTGTTTAGATATCAGTTATGCTCAAATTATATCAAACAGCGGAATGTATATGGTAAGTATGATATTTGATCATAGGAGATGGAGTTTATTTTCTCTTTGGGGGAAACAAGTTTTGGTTTGGTTTGGTTGCGACGGAATTTGCCAATCCGAGGCTGCCTTCAGCCCTGCCGCTCGTCCAATCAAGATCGAGAATTGGAAGGCATCGAAAAGAAATCTCCCCCATTTTGATGCTGAATGCAAGCAGTAGTAACGAAACACGTTTATATCGAAGAAAATTGGTTCCGACTCATTCCACTTGTCCACTATGTCCTTTCGGTTTGGAAAATATAAAAATAAAGCTTTAGACACTTCTGAATTGCGAAGGCGACGGGAGGAATCTGGTATACAAATTAGAAAAGCGAAAAGAGAAGAACAGGTTTGTACCCTGACCATTGCCTCTGTTCTTATTATCTGGCTTTTAATCGTTGATATGTTTGCCTGTAAGCAAGTTACTGGAAATTCAAAAAGTTATAAAGCACTAGTTGCTAGTTGTGGGTGCATTTTATAACTGTACTTTACGTCGATTCCAGTAGTATCTCAATTTAGGCCACTTGGCCTACCCTTTTTTATCGTAACATAGTGTATTATATGTAATCACTAGCTATATTCAGCATTCAAGAATACATTTGCTGATTTTAGTCAAATATTCTCAAATTTTTTCAACTTGTGCCGAAATAAATTTTTGAATTATTCCAAAGGACACCGTATGCCAATTCTCTTAGAGAAAGTAGTAGAATGTTTAAAGCATTCAGTATTTACAGTTGGGTTTAACCTTCATAAACATAACATTGTCTTTTGTTATTGTTCTTCTTGAAGAGTGTAAAGCAGGACAGTTTTATGCTGTTACTCTGAGGTTAAGACTAAATGTGAAAATCAGGAAACTTTCATACAATCACCATGGTTACTTTTATTTTGGATATTAATGAAATTTTAAAAAAGGTGCAGGAAACTCAGATTGATTCTTTGATCAAGTTTGAACCTGACTTTTCTTAATTTTTTCCTAAATTCATAGAGCCTTAAGCCACAGTTATCTTAATGAACTGTGTTCACATGTTGTATCTCACATTTGGCTGTACAGTAAACAGATAATTAGCAAGTAGCAGATCATCAGTTCTTGTTATAAAAAATGAAACACATGGATCTGCCAAAGTTGAGAAGAGTTGGTTAATGGTTAATTGTTTTTAACTGGAGTTAATGTAGTTGGTTTTTGAACTGAATGATCCAGAAAAGGTCTAGCAATTTTTTTGTTCAAAAAGAAATCCAAGTTAGGGAGAGGGGCCAATTGACATCGGTTTGCAAAACGATAAAAAATTTCACTATGATAAGGAAAATAAATAAACAGGCAATTGAATGTTCTTTGTTAGTAGAGCTAACCTTGTTGATGGCATTAATCTTCTCAAGGTAAAGAAAACGTGATTGGTATTGACAACTTAGTTAAATAACTTTAACACATAGCTTATCATAATGCAAATAGATGTTGTAAATCGCATACCATAGACACAGATAGATAAAATGTATTACAGAAGTTTGTGTCAGCTTCTAAAGAATTTTAGGTGATTTTTTTAAATCAGGAAGGCCTGTAGTTATAATCAGTTTTACCTGGTGGTCAACTTTCATTCAATGCTATTTCTATTCTTTGTATGATGTATAGTTCTTTGTTATAGATCTGATCCAGGTGACCTACTTGTTTGCAATTTAATCACTGCTGCTCTTATTATCCAACTCCTACTCATTTGTAGCCCTAGATGCCTTTGTTATTTAAACTAATTTTCTGAATAATGATTTGTCTCATGCAGACTTGCAAGAAAATTGTTTACCAGTCAAACACACTTAAGATTTACCTAAAATGCATAGAATAAAAAAATCCTTCTACCTTTGTTATATATATATATAAGTATCTTTGAAAAGTTTGACATTTCTCCTGCCTACTGAGTTCTAGCTTTGGATTTTTAGATTTCTTTAGTTTTTCTTTTTGCTAATAATAAAAGTATATACCTTTATAATATCTTTGTGAAAATATGTTCTTCTCACTGCTCCTTATTTTCTAAGGCTTCAAAGATATTACCAGAGATGATTGAAGGGCTTTGCAGTGGAAATTCTGAAATTCAACTTGCTGCCGCACAGAGATTTAGAAAAATCTTATCGGAAGGTGAGTCTTTAAAGAGAACTGACAAAAAAGGAACTTTTCCTAAAATTCTAGTTTGTGATCAGCAAATTACAGTAACAAAAAATCTCAAGATCTATACACAAGTAACAAATTACAGTAACAGGTGTCTCAAGTTGTGAAATGACAAGCTTCACACCAGCTTGAAACAAAGTGAAAACCGTTATATTTGATGTCACAAGTGACATTTTCTCAGCTCGTATTGTATTTCTCTAAAGAAACTTTTAGGAAAATGCTTCAGACAAATGTTTATTTTGTGCATGTATACAAAGAGTTAATATTGCATTTTTGACAACTAATTGGCTTTTTCAATGGATTGGGACTCTGAAACAGAGTTTTATTACACTGATTTCGAAACAACTGGAAAAAGTCGGCCATCTGAGTTTGTGCCACCAGACAGTGCTGCCACTTGTTCAGACTGTCATCAAATGGCTCAATGATGATGATATTATGAACAAAAAGCAGACAGGAAGTATGAACAGATAAGGAATTTTTATTAAAAAAATTGATATTCCTACAATTTAAATAAGACCAGGTATCATAAAGATGGCCTAAGGAGCCTAATTCTTTGAAATGCCTATGATGACCTAAATGGAATTGCAAGTTATTTACCATTAATGCAACAATCTATGATCTGTTTTTACTGTTACAAACACGATAATTGTATCCTGATATTAACTATTAAAGAAAGGTTGAAAGCTATACTTGTGTGGATGATATTCCATTTTTACTGGGTATGAAGGGTTTCAAGAAATGATAAGGGGCTGAAACAGTCATTAGCTCCCATCTCCTTTCCAAAATCTGCTGTATTGGCTCTGGTCTCTTCGCGAAATCTGCCTACATTAGCCCCCATCTCCTTTCTAAAATCTGCCTGTATTGGCTCCCATCACCTCACTAAATCTGCCTGTATTTGCTCCCATCTGCTCACGAAATCTGCCTGCATTTGCTTCCATCTCCTCTCTGAAATCTGCCTGCATTTGCTTCAATCTCATCACTGAAATCTGCCTGTACTGGCTTCAATCTCATCACTGAAATCTGCCTGTATTGGTTCCCATCTGCTCACTAAAATCTGCCTGCATCTGCCTTCCATCAAAATCTGCCTGCATTTGCTTCAATCTCATCACTGAAATCTGCCTGTACTGGCTTCAATCTCATCACTGAAATCTGCCTGTATTGGTTCCCATCTCCTCACTAAAATCTGCCTGTATTGGCTCCCATCTGCTCACAAAATATGCCTACATTAGCTCCTACCTCCTCTCTAGAATCTGCCTGCATTTGCTCCCATCTGCTCACGCATCTCCCTGCATTAGCTCCCATTTCCTCTCTAAAATCTGCCTGCATTTGCTTCAATCTCATCGCTGAAATCTGTCTGTACTGGCTTCAATCTCATCACTGAAATCTGCTTGCATTAGCTCCCATATCCTCCCTAAAATCTGCCTGCATTTGCTTCAATCTCATCACTGAAATCTGTCTGTACTGGCTCCCATCTCATCACTGAAATCTGCCTGTATTGGCTCCCATCTGCTCACGAAATTTGCCTGTATTTGCTCATATCTCCTCTCTAAAATCTGCCTGCATTTGCGTCCATCTCCTCTCTAAAATCTGCCTGTATTGGCTTCCATTTCCTCACAAAATCTGCCTGTATTTGCTCCCATCTGCTCACGAAATCTGCCTGCATTTGCTTCAATCTCGTCACGAAATCTGCCTGCATTTGCTTCAATCTCATCGCTGAAATCTGCCTGTTTTGGCTCCCATCTCCTCTCTAAAATCTGCCTGCATTTGCTTCCATCTCCTCTCTAAAATCTGCCTGCATTTGCTTCAATCTCATCACTGAAATCTGCCTATATTGGCTTCCATCTCCTCTCTAAAATCTGCCTGTATTGGCTCCATGATCAACATATAAATCTATGTTTGCTACAATTAATAGATACAAGATGAGCGAAAAGATAAGTAAACTATTTCAAGAAAAATAGCATGCAATATGTAGCTTTTTCACAAATTTATTAAAAACATCTGACTAAAAATATTAAAAACTTTTGAGACCTGGATGTCAATCCAATACTCGATGAATTAGTTGCAATAAGTGGGCTATTTGCAACATGCTTTTTTGCCATGGGTCGTGTTTGTCTTCTAGTTCTGACTTAACAGGGTATATTTATTGAGAGTTATATTATTACAACTTATGCCCAATCCGTTGCATTTTTTTGCAGAACCCAATCCACCAATCGATGAAGTTATAGAGACAGGTGTTATACCTAAGCTTATCCAGTTTCTGCAACAGGAAGAAAACAGTGTTTTACAGGTTGGCTTTTGCCATACATTAGCTAAAAGTATTAGCTTTGATTGTTCATTTCATCACGCGTCATCAACAGTGTGAATCTTATCAGCAAATGAAAGCCTTAGTCACATCCATGTTCCATGTTTTTGAAGGAAGAGTTGCTTGAAACCAGCCGTTAATACCAAATTATTAAAGCGTACAATAGCTATGATACAGGATCGTTTTAAGATCCAGGTTGGGTTATAAATATTTTTGCGTCTTTCTAGGTTGTAAAATGTCAACATCGTTCTATTTTAACAGTTTGAGGCAGCTTGGGCATTGACAAACATTGCGTCAGGAACTTCGCACCAGACCAAGATTATCGTTGATGCTGGAGCGGTGCCAATATTTATTTCGCTGCTACATTCAACACACGAAGATGTCCAGGAACAGGTAGTTGTAAAAGCCAGTCTTGACAAGTTGACACTGGCCTGTCTTTATGATTTCATTTTGCAGGATTATGTTGTTATTTTTTGTTTTGATTTTGCATCGTTCTCATTTGCACTGTAAGCGTTTTACATGATGTTCTCTTTGAGATTCTAATTACGAGAGTTTATGTTGCTCAAATTAATCTAGCATGCTGTGGCATTCATCTAAGTGTTATTATTATTGCTGTTGTTATTACAACTTTAAGACCCAGACCCCAGGAGATTTGACTGGTGATGTAAACAACAGCATGGCACGCTAATTTTGTCCACACTGTAATTGTTATATTGGCAATATTCTATTCAATATTCACTAATCGATTTCTTTCACTTAAAACCTTTTATTACAACTAAGAAAGTGGGGAGGATGATGTCGTGTCTTTTTCCTTGGTATCGTTTCGAGTGGCTTGGAGTAGCAAAATTACTATTTGCTATTCCTAATGGTTTGATAAATTTTAGTGCACTGGATAAAACCTGAGGCTGTTTGATGAAACACCATGTTATGTATGACATAATCGACATCTAGATGAGTGTTTGTACGAGAATCATGGTTTTGTAGGCTGTTTGGGCACTTGGAAACATTGCCGGTGATGGTCCTTTGTGCAGAAATTATGTTCTTGATCAAGGAATCATGCAACCGCTGCTTGAGTAAGGAAATTTTCCTTTTATTGCAATTAAAAGAGCGTAGAGAACACAATAGAATGATTTTCTCTTACTTCCCTGGCTTGACAAGGCAATAAGTTTCACAGCTTACTCTTCTAAATTCGAAAGAATTATTTTGTACATGGAAAGCCTCAATCAAGCTTTCTATGTACCCACTCAATACCTTGATGCAAAATATCGTCTTGTTGTGTCTTTCTGACTCCACAGCCTCTTAAATCTCTCTTCCTCACATCGGCGTTACTTTCCAGATTCTTCTTACGTTGAGATTTCGAAACACTGTTTTGTCAAGGATGGCCTTATATATGCCTGTTGTTGTCACTGATTATTCTGCTGTGTTCATGTTTACGCAAAATTTTTTGCAAACTTCCATTATTTTTATTTTAGTTTACTCAATCGATGTTCCAAAAGCTCAATGATCCAAAACGCCGTCTGGTGTCTTTCAAATCTGTGCCGAGGAAAAAGCCCGCCCCCTGATTTTTCAAAGGTGAGGTGTAATAGTTTTGTAAAATTTTAAACTTAAATAAACACACCTCAATGGATTGCTTTCGGAGTAGAGCTGCTTGGAATAACATTTTTACTCCTAAGTGATATTTTTGGTAGCAGTCATATCACCTCGTTCTACTTTTCCACACTGTCCACACTGCAGTACACTTTATCAATCTGTTGTATAAAGCTCGCAAAAATCTGTCATTTTGTGATCACTTTTCTCTATATAAACAAATTCAATTACAAAACAGACATATTTCATAACTCTACTCTAGAAATATAATAACTTTTCAATTCAGATGTGATGAATGCCTTCACTCGGGATAAACCAGGTGGAATATTAATGAAAACTTTGAAGAATTAAAATGTAAGACCGCAAGCATAACTGAAGAGTTCCCTCCGCTTCATCACCGGTGCAGTTATTTACAATTTAAAATAACAAGAAATAAAATAGCTGCAACGTAATTTAGGGTGTTTACACATTTACGAAAATTAACTATACAAGACGATACCATAACGGCTTTTACAAACAAGAAAGAGCAACAAAATAGACAGAAAAGAGTAAAGAGAAAAGAGGAAGGTTCAGCTTTCTGAGCAGCTCTTGAAAAGAAAGATTAAATAATGATCATGCGATTGATTGAGTAAATTGATTTGTAGTTGTAATATATTTCATGGTTTCTAGCAGTTTATGCTTATCAGAAGTATCACGAAACTTGGTAAAGAAGTAGCGAAACCGTAAAGAAGTAGTGAAACCAAATAAATCTCATTTAAGCTGCAAATATCGTATAGCATGGATATGTCTGATAGTTTGTCAATTGAATGGGCCTCTGTGTGTGTTTAGTGTTAATAGCAGAGCAGCAAGAAATGGGCAGTATCTTCTACACTATCATTAAACTGGCACATCGGTCGATTCGCTGAGTTGAGTTGATTGCACCATCATTTTGTGATCTGGTCGATGCTGTTTGTTTTTATCAGATAGATTGCCACCAGCTCTTTATCGAGATATATAAAATGGCCAGTAACCTGAATCCAACTATAATGAACATAACCTGTAAGAACATAAGCATATGTCCATGAGATTATCGCATTTATTTCTGAAAACATTTCGTTTTAAAATCAACCTATACTACAATTACAAATCTCATAATTACCAATAGGATATTATCTGTTTATCGAAAAGTGTTGCAAGCACGAAAAGAACGGAAATCCTGTCGCTTTGAACTATGGTCCGCATTTTGAAGTCATATGGAGAGAGTAGGAGATGATGAAAGGAAGTACGTTCAGATGTAAGATAGATTGCTTTTAAAACTGTTTAGTGTATGCAACTCCATAGTGCTTGAGTTTTTGGCATAAAAGTGCACTATTGACTGTATCAAAGGCCTTTCCACGGTCAATAGAAAACTGAGCTGCTCATATAGCCATTGACGGTACTATCGTACCTTATATCAGTTGTTAAAAAGACTTGTCAATGTCGAGAATGGAAATCTCGGTCAATCTGGTTTTTACCATTTGCCCTAAAATCGACTGCTTTTTTAAACTTATATTTTATAAAGTTTTTGAGTTCTTCTCTAATCCAAGGGCTGAACTTTTCACAAACTATCATTTATCGTAGTTCTGCATGCCCTCCAATAATAATCTTAGAAAACAATTTGGACCAATCGGTTGCAAGGATAATAACATCATTCGAATCTCCGATTGCTTGTTCCCAAGGTTTTGCAGCAAGATCCCAAGAAAATCCCACTCGTTAAAGTTTTTCAAAGACTTTTGATCGTTTTATATTCGTTTTGTGTCCTTCTTGTAAAGCACCAGTAAGTTTTTTGACTCAGAAAACCATGTTACAGTCTTTCGTGAAGATTTAAAGCACTTCCAGACTCAACAATGCTACTTGGGGATCACCAATCTGTTTTCTCCAAGGATCTCCAAGGGAACTCCAAGGATCTTTTTAATTTATTCAAGGATTCTACTGGATCACTGGGAGCATATCAGGCAACAATGGTGGAAGATCGACTTTTAGGGGGCTCAATTTCAATACAATCGAGTTCCCTTGTCGTTTATTTGAACGTCGTTTCGTGGATGATACTTAAAATAGTTTTTTATACAAATTGCAATACGACCACTATTTCCGTCCTATCGTCTAATCTGATATTCCTCAACACCAATTACATCTTTAGGAACATCAGGTTTTTGTTCAGTCTCATTTAGTGCTAACACGTGTGTACGTAGCTCGTTGGTCAGGGACTAGATCTCGTCAAAATGCAGTTGTGAACTATTAACGTTCAGCGATGCAACTCAGAGACTCTTTCTTAATGCAAGAGGCTGTTGTTAAGACATTTTATATTTCTACAGGAAAACGGTGTTTGACTTTTTTTATTAGTGTCTACTGTTCTGACGTAAGTTTTCCTTAGCCCCCTTCCTCACCACAATTTTAAAACGCTAGTAGTCACCTACGTATTTCTCTGAAAAAATATTTTGCCAGGATAGAGAAACCAGCTTGATTCAGCTATCAAGAATGTGTTATGTCAATGTAAGTGTAGAATGTGTTACGGTATGTTTGCTAAAGTGCTGCTTCGATGAAATGTATTAGAAAGTAAAATACTAAAGGGTCAGGACGATTTTCCTTTGGGGATATTTAGCAGCAGGGCCAAAACTTTACCTTTGCTCACTGATGATCAAGAATTATTTCGAAGCTTAAAATATCAAGAAAATGCCGTGTTTTGGAGCGGCGTATATCGGAAACGTTGCGGATTGATGCAAACTAGCGAAGTCACTCCAAGCCGACCCCGTAAAACAAATTTTCATTTTCAACTTGGTTTTTTTACCTAAAAAAATTTTTTTAATGATTTTAGGTGTCACCCTTCCTGCCAACCCTCGCCAAACTGCTATTCCATAGTGACACAGACGTTTTAGCTGATGCTTGTTGGGCAATCGCATACCTGTCCGATGGGCCAAATATGAAAATCCAAGCAGTCATAGATGCTGGAGTTTGCCGAAGACTTGTCGAATTACTAACGTGAGTTTTTCCATTCTGTAGACCTGGACAAGCTGAGGACAGCTGAGCTCAACCGCCAAGCGTTTCATCAATTTCCATATTGGTTTCCTTTAAGGTCGCATCTCAGCATCGAAAAATTCTAACTAAAGGCTTTAAAATTATATTTAGAATGTTTAATATTTATGTGCAAGGATATGAAAATTACTATCAGAAATGTAATTTACTCAGTTTTTCTACAATTATACTGAGATGATGACTGCTTCCTTTGAGCTGTGAGAGTACTCGTATTCCACAGTTTTACACGCCTATAAAACATTTTAAACTATGCTATTTATTTCTGGCTCAATTTGAGTTAAACGAACCAGGTAAAAACACTTCGTATTGTAAACAAAACCTAGGCGGGTTAACCTCGGTAAGATTTTGCAATAGAAACATTGTATAAGAGTGACATACCGTATTTTCTCTAAGAAACGCCGCGGCGTTTAATACAGGGTGGCGTTTTTCAGAGGGTGGCGTCTGATACCAAATGAAATGTGTGTTAAATGAAAAATGACAAGAAAAGTGCGAATAAAAGATGAAAACGGACTTTAGACAATCTTTTCCTTTCCCAAAAACATGTAATGAAGATTTTGTAAACAATGTTCTAACATTCATAAAAGATATGTTAAGTTTATGGAAATGCCAAAAAATGTCAATGTCAAAAAATGTCTTCGTAAGATCCCTTGTCTATGACATAAAAACTTTGATAGCTTTCAAATCGTAGGCATATAAACTTTTAGTTATTTCTTGTTGTGTCCAATTTCTAAAAACGTTTGTTGCAAATGGTTGGCTGAAAGTGCGGCATCTAATGAAGGACGGCGCTTATTAGAGGGCGGCGTTCATTAGGGGATATACGGTAATTGTTTTTTACTCTCAAGAAATGGGCATTCCTTATTGCATTTCATGGTAACAAGAAATAATCTCTGTGATTTATTGTCGGTGACAATTTCAATAGTTATTTGATTGAAATAGATTTCTGATGCTTTTACTATCAATCGCCCTCTTGTATTTTATTATGTTTTTCGTTTTATTGGAGTTTTGATTGATTTATCATACCACTTACGTTAGGCACCATGCAACAAACGTAGTTTCTGCTGCAGTCAGAGGTGTTGGTAACATTGTCACTGGCGATGACGTCCAGACTCAGGTATATATCATATTGCAGCAGCAACTCAGTCCTTTCTATTGATGACGTCATTCATACATCAAATACATATCACTTTATAAATATACACTGAAACAATTTGGAGGCAGATCATATCCCATGCATTTTTGTCCGTCTTTATGAAGATACTATTTTCAAAATTTTAGTGATTTAATTTCTAACCAGTATGTTTTTAAGACCTTCAATATAGTTCCCAAAGGAATAAAACCAAGAAGGAATTTATGTCAGCTAAACTGTTTTTTCAGCCCCATAATTCAACACTGACCGTCCTGCTAAGCCATGTGACTTTCATTCATGGCTAGATGTACCCTCCTAAGGGTATCTAAATACCTTAACTGTTTTATAACTTTTTATTTTCGGATATAAGCCAACTCTACTAATTTCTGGAAAAATACTTTCTAGGTGATTTTAAACTGCAATGCATTGCCCTGCTTGTTGCATCTTTTGGGGAACGTTCGAGAAACAATTAGAAAAGAAACCTGTTGGACAATTTCGAATATAACCGCCGGAAATAAACAGCAAATCCAGGTAATTTTTTTCCTTGCGAAGTCGTTAAGCCTTGGCAGTTTGTTTGTTTATGATCAGTCGTTAAACAAACATTACCAGTGTATAATATATAACAGAATGGCCTAAATCCCTTGGATTGATTATTTTTCAACTACTTGCAACTTATTTTATTCCAGGCAGTGATCGACTCAAATATTATCCCTGCGCTAGTTGATATACTATGCAACGCTGAATTCAAGACGAGAAAAGAAGCTGCCTGGGCGATAACAAATGCAACCTCCGGAGGGACGAGCAAGCAGATTAAGTAATTTATTTATTTTATAAATATTTTGTTTCTGCTCATTTTTTGACAAATTCAACTTATAAACTATTCGTAGGTACGATATTGCATCGTAACAACACTTCCTGTTTTTTACTTTGATCGATTGTTTTAGCTTTGTAAGTGTTTTGCTCATAAATATTTTGTTTATAAGTTGAAACGTTTCAGTCAAGCTCATAGAAACCTATTCTCCTTGTTTGAATAAGTTTTAAAAATCCGACACTCTATGAGAGTCTTGCGTTGATTCTTGCTCCAATGCTTCTAAGCTTGCTTTTTAACAGACCGGTAATCTCTAAGCAACTGGCTTTTATCAAATTATCCTTCCCTTAGCAATTGTTTGATTGAGTTAGAAATATGGAGCTAGCATTATCAAGCAAGTATTTATCGATGTTGTTCGTTTTTAGATATATTGCTTCGCAAGGCTGCATAAAGCCTCTCTGTGACCTTCTATCTGTAATGGATACAAAAATCGTTCTTGTTGCTTTGAATGGACTTGACAATATCTTGAAGATCGGCGAGAAGGAGGCCAAGTCAATAGGATCTCCAAACAGATATGCATTGGAAGTGGAAGAATGTTTTGGTAAATATTTTAGTTAATTTTCATGTATGACATCGCCAGGCTTAATTGGCCAGCAAAGGTATTTATTTAGTTTTCATGCTTTATTTATCCTTCGCGTTGTTGCCTTCATCGAAAAACATGCATGCCCCGGCCGAAGGAACAGTCTTTCCCGCATCGCTTAGGTATGGACAGTCAGGAAGCCAAGGTAAACTTATGATTACTTTTTACTTAAGCTAGAGAGAACATTTATCCCTTTAATATGAACAAAGTTTTTACTTCTATTTATGCTGCAAAGCCCCAAAGTCCGTCATTTGATACAGGCATCCAATGCTTCTAGCCCTGCTCACAGGACAGCCTGTAATTTGGGCCTGCTCATTAGTATGATACCCTGTTTCTGATCCATTCAAGGAATGTGCATTTGAGGGATTTTAGTAAGCTAGCAATCAAATTAGGCAAAAGTTGTAACAGTGACGACCAGTGTTCTCAAAGAAAAGTGGCTACGCACCAAGAAAGATTTGCAAAGCTTGATTTATCATTACAGTTGGTGCTTTTCGTCTATTTTTTTAGATCTGTTTATTGCCATGTAACGTAGAGTGTGAGGGAATTTAAAACCCCCTTGAATTGCACCTAAGAATGTGAAGCTTGTTGTTGTCAGTTGCGGAGAATGTTTATGATTCCATATAACACTCTGCATCAAAAACATACCAGCTTATTTGTATTGAAATTGGCTTACTCACTAGAAAAACCTATATCATTAAAAATTCACAATATCCATTCACCATTAACTTGGCAAGAAGTTCATTATTGAGAAATTGATTTGCAACAATGAATTTTGATTCGTAGCAGTCGTCTCTTTAGTTAGGGCGGGGCCCCGTTACAGCAGGATCAACTATTTGGGCCAACATCGCCACAGTGTATTGCCACATTTCACGAGGCAACTTAGTGTATTGCCACATTTCACAAGGCAACGAAGTTTGTTAAACTTAGTGCTTCTTTTCCAGGTATAGACAAGATCGAATACCTTCAACAGCATAGCAATGAGGACATTTATAAAAAGGCATACGAGTTGATAGACACTTATTTCAAGGAGGACGAGCCGTTAGAGGTCGACGCTGTTGCACCTCAAATAGAAAATAACGAATTTACATTCTCGCAGAACCTTCCTCTGCCCCAAGGAGGATTCAACCTGTAATGAAGAGGACATGAGAGTTACCATATCTCTCAACCCTCGATGCGCTTGCATGTTGATATCATGCCAGCATATTGCCTTAACACGCTATACGTTGCGTTCTCTTGCGCTTCGCCTGCGCGTTGTCTGTGCGTCTTTAACGGTCGATAGGCAGATTTGGTAACGCAATCTTCCCAAGGGTCATTCTTGTATTGCAATTTTTATCTTCATTTCCTGGGTGAAAGCTCTTTTCTGTCACATGTGCAAACATTTAATTAACCAACTGATATCAATCGAAAAATTTTCCATATGATTTTAATTCTTTTACCCGAAAGCCACAAGCCACGTCCGTCGTTGCATCTGTTGAAGTTTTAAAGTTGCTTCAGAGACGATAGACTGTCCAATGCTATTTCAAATAGATAGAATGTACATGATAGATACGGGCTTGAAAGGCCTCAAGTTATATCTCATTTAATGGTTGTTAAATGATATGCTTAACGTATATTCCCGTTTAAATTCCCTTCTTCCGTGATCTTTGCAAAGCCAATGGAGGAAACTCGACGTTTTCACGGCAGACAGTGCCCAATAAAAGTCACTTTTCATAACAAAGTAGTAGCCATGTTTTCTTTCAAACAAGCCCTCGTTTTTGCCAATTGGGTTAAGTGTTATTACAATGGTGGATATTATGGCTATTCCGTTAATTTTCACGTGGTTCAAATTGTTAGTTCTCTGATTTGCTTCTACCAACAGCCTTCATCAGTTTCAAGTTAGGCAGCCTTTTATTCAATGGGGCCATTGTGGTATTTGAGAGCAATCAGGAACTGGCTCGTAACAGTAAATTGCTCGGCCTTTCATAACGATGGCAAAGCCACTTCTATATATTGACAGCTTTGATAGACTCTATTGTTGCTTGATAGTATTGTGAATTTTGTTCACATTGCTAGCGATCGTAGCTTACTGGCTTGTCTAAATATAAGTTTCCCGTCAATTGTATTATCCTCACCTTGTTGCAGTTTGGACGCTCTGAAGGAGTAGCAATGTTGATAAATGTGTTTGTGTATCGTAGAAGCAACTGCCTGCATCGTTTTCTACAAGAAAGACATTGTACAATTTTTCAATTTCCTGTCCAAAATTCTAATTTTCTATGAAAGTGAAGACTGGCGTTTTTAGACGACAATTATCTAGTTGAATTATAAAATTTAATACTGTTACTTGTCTTATTTCATGTTTGTCTGTTACCTTGTTTCATTTTGCGATAGTTTTGAGGACCTGCGAATTATATCCTTGCCAATTATCACACTTGCGTCGGTTTCTCGCACGTCACTTTTTTGAGCCCTCTACTTTAAAACCGTCTGAAATCAATTCTAAAACAGTTTTTATCATGAGAATCTTTTATATCAAGTGTTTCAACCCAAGAATTGAGCTTTATTGTAAATTCAACATCTAATGTGGGACCAGCTCTCTTGATGTAAGAAAATTTCATGGGAATACCAATCGTAGACGATCTCGGACACAGTTGGACCTATGATCACGTGGGTTTGATGTACCAACTAGACGCCATATCCATTGGTCGCTTTAGCGCTATCCTTTTTCGGAGTTGTTTTTGTTTACCATCACTTACGCCAGTCACCAAAAAAACGTTGTCTTACGCTGCTGACTGGATAGGTAGCAATAGACCTAACTTTTGGATAGGAAATTTTAATGGCCATTGAAAATGCATTGAGACATCGTGCCTTTACCTTCGAAAAGAACGCAGAGACCTTCCGTGCATCCATGCATGTTTTGTGTGCTGAGACAACATACACAATAAATATGATGAATAAAACAGGAGATATGACAGAACACTGTTGAACATCAACAACATCGTTGATGATCGACATCATCAGAGTCAAGATTGGGGTGGTAGCCATCATTCTAATTGCAAGAGGAAACCCTTGTGCAAGACATCCTGAGAGGCTTCACAGGGATAACTGTGATCTTACCAAAGGATGCAAATGACCTAATTACAATAGAAGATCCCGTGACAAACATTTTATTAGTGACCAAAACGTGTTTGATGGTTTAGAGGAAGCTTGTGTGAAGTCTCTTGAATATGGCTGCCCATTTGTAGCAATATTTAATAAAATGTGTTATTCATGCAATACCCGATTCAATACCCGATTCAATACTTGTTTTAATTGTAAAATTCTTCATTTGAATGAAGATTTGATGTAAAACCTATAATAAATACAAAAATCTGTATTCAATTCAATAAAATGTATTTAATTCAAAAGTCTTATTCCATGCAAAGAAGTGTTTTCAGTGCAGAAATATATTCAATACAAAAAAACGTATTCGAAGCAAAAAGGCATTAAATGCCAAAAATGTGCTCAATGCTTAAAAAAACGTAGCTATTCAATGCAAAAGAGCTGTTCAGCTTAGAAAATATGTTCATTATGAAGAGACTGGGGAGAGTGCATCTTTCCCATGTGCTTCGTTTTTTATTAGACAACCCGCTCGAGTCACAAGACGGCACAAGTGAGAACACAAAAATGGCTGATAAAGATGATATAACCAACAAGGCTGCTGATCTGCTGGAGGAGGCATCACAACTTCTCAGAAGTAGGACGAGGATAAACTTCTGTATCAGAGCCGCCACCAAGAAGTAGGCGTAGCCCAAGATAGCCACTGAACACTCAAAATGACAACAGCAGATCAAGTAGGCAGCCCGAAAGACAAACAATCCAGACAACACTTTATCAGGCAAGAAATATGGTAGAAAAAGTTCAGCAGCTGGTTTATTCAGAAGGATAAACAGAAATGAAGGACTGAGGGCAGCCTCAGCTTCCCCATCGGGTCTTGATAGAGACAGGACTGTAGGATACACACATCAAAGAAAAAGTAAACCATTTCCGTTTGTCATGCTCAAATGTTTTCAGGAGGACGGCGTGGAAGAGTTTTATGACAGTTTCACCTTAAAATCAGATTCGATCATTGCAAATAGAATGTTGGTCGTTTATGCAGATGACAGTGAAAGTACAATCAGGAAGTTATCACACAAGCATTGGTGAATACATTCCAATTGTTGGGGGAAGAAGATTATGAATTTGTCAAAGTGCGTCAAAAGAAAATGTTGACTGTTCAACTTGGTCCTGGGGCAGAATTCAATTATCGTGCACTTTAAAAAGTTGCTGAGCAAGGTCAAACATGTTGAAATCAAAGAGGGCTATGAGTATATATACAGAAATTATGATCCAATAGTCCTCTCTGGTCTTGATCAAGATGACAAAGAATTATTAAGACCAGCCTTTGAATTTGATGCTGCTAAAAAGAAAGAAGGCCCCGTTTTTCAAAAACTGGAAGACAGCATTGTTCCCCGTTGCTCCTAAGGTAGAAGCTAGTGTTGTGTCAAAAAAGATGTCACATACCACTGATAAAATTGAAGAAATCATCTGTGAAATTGAAACCAAAGGTCTAATGAATACTGTGTTCTCAGGTTATTACTAGCTTCTAGAAAAGACTGATGAAGGGAAGACAGTAGGATGTGATTGATCTGACTGATGCTGTTGATGGATAAACCAACTACATCTATGTAGAAAGACAAAACATCCTCACAACGACCTTTTATGAATTTCAAGCAATTAATGATTTCAGACAGACATTTGAAGTCGACTTTATGGGGGAAATGGCAAAGGGCTCTGGTGGTCCGAGAAAGGAATGGATCCAACTCATCAATGTCAAAATAAAGGAGAAATATTCTGATCACGGGCTCCAGGCTATGCTGGAAACTGATTACTACTTTTTTGGAGTTATGATTGGGTATTGCATTACTGCAGAATGGCTAGCTTCCTAGGTTCATGCCAAATTATCTCATTGAAAATCTTTTGGTATTTCCCAGTACGAATAGTTGCCATAGGCCCCGATTTTCATCTATCCCTTTTAAAAAATGTGATAAAACAGTGTTTGCAAGATTGTTTGTGCTGCATTTCAAGAATATAATTTTTCTCGACTTTCTGTCGATGCAGCCATTGTATCACGAACTTTCATCTAATTAAAGAATGATGTCCGTTTAAATGCCACAATGAATTTAGCCAAAGAACACTATATGTCCTCCGTAACACCAAGTCACCCCACCTCAGAGCTGCATTTCGAGGATCCACCCTGTTGATGCTGCTTCGTACTCTTCTTCGCTGCACATGCATCTCCACTGATTTTAGATATGGCTCTCCAGTAGTCGAACCATGCCTAGAAATAAAATCCAAAATGATTTCATCGAGCCTATCATCAGAAATATCGCTGAACTGCTGTAGATGGGTCAATCCATATTCTTCAACTCCGCAGGATATCGTCCACCTAGATACTCCAAGCATTAATGCAGTTTTGCTCTAGGAAAAATTCATACCATGCAATTCCTCCAAGGTTTCTGTTGGTATTGACAAACGAGGTCGACCAACATGTCTTACACGTTTTCCTGGAATTCTCAGCGCATGGAAAGTGTTAAATTTTGATGACAAATTTAAATGTAAATCTTCGAGATCTTTTCTAAGCATGTTGAGCACATGTTCTAGATCTGAGCATAATATTCCATCATTCACACTTACCGGCGTATTATTGATAAAAAGAAATGTATCGCTGAATTGAGCAATACAGATTTGAACTGAATACAGATTTTCGGATGCATTTTGTTGTATTGATTACATGTTTTACATTAAATCTTCCTTTAAATGAAAAATTTTACAATTGAAATAAGGATTAAATCGGAAATTTGCTTGAATAGAACTTTTATTGAATATTGCTACAAATGGGCAGCCATACTTGAAATGATTCCTATGTCTATGTGAGGAGTTTTACGGCGATGGTGGTCTTCATAGTTTTAGATATAAATGAAGTTGCGATTTGTCCCCCATTAACGGAATAGGATACATTTAGGCTAGTCTGCAGGAAGAAGGAAATACACCGGAGAAATCGAAGTGCGAAAGGAGTTTGTCAAGCAAAGGAACGTTTTAGGGTACAAGTGTTGCGATGCTTCATCTAGAGGTGTAAAGGATGGGCACGAATTTTGCAGGCTTAGGAATTGATTGCTGGAATCGAGATGGCCCATGATCATCACAATTTGCATTGGACGCAACGATTGATACAGTGAGGTTTTCTTTGCCAGACGCAGTGATAGAGGAAAGTTCATTGTGATTTTTTAAGGGAGGAAATGGCTGAAATGGTTGTGCATTGCTAATGGTTTTGGATTGCTGATGGTTTTGGATTGCTGATGGTTTTGGATTGCTTATGGTTTTGGATTGCTGATTGTCTTGGATGGCTGATGGTTTTGGATAGCTAATGGTTTTGGATTGCTGATGGTTTTGGATTGCTGATGGTTTTGGATAGCTAATGGTTTTGGATGGCTGATGGTTTTGGATGGCTGATGGTTTTGGATGGCTGATGGTTTTGGATTGCTAATGAATTAGGAGCTTAAGTTGCGATCGAGGACAAAGAAAGCTCTGATGATGCAACTAATGATGATGATGATGATGATGATGATGATAATGATAATGATGATGATGATGCCCAGTAGTTGAAACGGAAAAATTATTATTTTCGCTCTAAAATCATCTTACCTACGCTTCTAGACACAGGATAAAGATCAACGTAATCTTAAGAACAATCTTTTGTACTGTAAAAACCATAACAAACCAAAAGGCTATGACATGATAGTCCAGGTCACTGTATAAATCAAATCTTCGTATAAGAGATGGACTATAAAGCAAGAATATTATTGCATATTGAGTATTAAATAAAAATATATCTGATCCAGCTTTAAACATGATCAAATAAATCAAAATGTTTATTGCATTCACATTCTACCAAGATCACATCATATTTTTCAAAAACCAATTTTTCAAAAAAGCATTGCTTATAAGAATCTAAACCCTAAATTTTAATTATATGCTCATTGTATAAGAACCCAAAAAGGCTTAATTGAAATGATTAAGACCACTTTTGTCATCGGCAATATGTTTTTAACACCTAGTTTGATAAAAGTGCATGACAGAGTGTCCTTCCGAACACCCGATCTCACAATTTCGTGGTTATGTAATGATGGTTATAATGCTAGCAAGGCTAATTCTTGAACAAAAAAGACTTGGCTTCAAGGGTGTTGCTAACTCAAAAAGGCTGGGGTTAACATGAATGAGGGTTTGTTGCAGCTAAGCCTTTCAGACCTCCGAAGAACAGGGTAAACCCCCCTTTAAGCCCTTCAATTTATTCTAAGCCTATCAGACAGTGTTTCTATCTTTGCAGTATTCATCGCAGAGGAAACTATTGCAAAAAGATCAATTGAAACAAAACCTACACTCTATATCTATCTGCTAGGGAGAAAATATGATTTGAATGTCATGAGCAATTAATTGAAAGTTCGATTTAATTTACATCTTTACTGTTTGCAACAATTTTATTTAGTATTGTGTGTTTATTGCTATCAGTATTTGCAAGTTAATATTTTGTTCCAGCCTTTAAGATGTTTGCAAAAGGGTGAAGTCAAACCTTTGGGGGTCAAGAAGAAAAAGAAATCTTCTATTACCAAATATCACCTCTTGTTTATGCCAACTTAGCAAGCCATTTGGCCGTTAACTCGTGCACGAAATATTAATTGGTAGATTCAATTGCCAGTTCGATCTTTCCGGCATTTGGTAGGATGGAGTGGCGCAATGAGTGTATTCGTCTTCTGAAGAAGAAACTATAACAACGTCACAGTAATTGCTGATAATGTTAAGATGCAAGGAAATATTAAACATATTTTTTCTTGTATCATTTTTGGAACTATCAAGATCTTGGTGCTATAGCTCTAAATTTCGATCGTCTTCTGGCAAAAATTCATCTTACAACTTCTAATGAAACTTGCTGTAGCTAAAGAAATTTTGCAGCAGTGCCACCATTTTGTTACGGATGGAGCAAAACTTTTGGGAGCAGGAGTGTGTACAGTGTATGACACACGCTAATGAAGATTCGATCCCAGTCCTCTTTGCAAATCTGGAGTGGTTCGGCTCCAGGCTTCTTTGCTAAAGAATTCATATTCCTTTCTTGTTCCCAAGCCCCTTCAAATGAGAACAGGAGGTACACAGAGATTTTGGGAAATGCAAGGTATGCAGAACAGATTACTAAAGAAAAGACTCGAGTCTCTATATTCTACAAGAACTAGATGGCCTTCTTAGAAACACGATTTGCACTAATCTATCAAATTTGATATAAAGAATTTTTGTTTACAAAAACTCCAGAAACTCAATGGTCGCCATGGAAGTAGCATCTATGGACGTTTCAAAGCGAATTGAACTTTCTTTTCAAAAGCGCACCTATTTCGGCACAAATTAGAAAACGAATATATTGACATGATTATCCTCATTGAACTTCTCATCCTTAAAAGAAACACCACTATAAAAGATCACAAGGCTGTAAACTGTTTTTCTCTATTTCAAAGACAAGACAACTTTGAAATTTGAACACGTTAGTCTTGTGTAATACAGTATTAAGTCAAGTTGTGCCTTTGTGACTAGATTAAGCAATTGCCTGCACATGCAAAGAAGAAGTTAGATTTCATCTGTTTCCTTTAGTGGAGTTGCATTCCAGCTTCACTGTGTCTCAATCAATTGTTATGTTACCTCTTGCTTCAATTATTATATGTTACATTTTTAATCATATGAATTTACAGGTCTGTCAAAATTTCTGTCATCTGTGGCAACCAACCCTGTTTACTTCCTGGAATGAGTCCTGGAGATAATAAGGTTGTTTGAGCGAGGCAACCCCCGGAAATTCATTGTTTTGGTTCATCCCGCCACCGACTACAAACGAGACTACACGAGAGCGCTAAAGTTTCTCATAAAAAGCAATCTGCAATATTTTCTCGACATGACGGAATTGTGCAGAAAGGGCAACGCCAGGGAAAATGAAGCATTTGAAATTCCAGTTCGAGCTTCTGATGGACAGTATTTGAGCGCTGTAAGTATGACAGCAAATTCTCGAATCCATTCAATGCCTAGGCCTTTTACCTATCTATCCATATCAGGTTTGGTTGTTCTCTTTTCAGGGATTTTAATTTAAGATGTTTATGGTCACGTCCTTTCAATCTTTCCTTTTAACAAATCCCGTCCCCGATCTTGTGAGAAGTCCCAACACCAAACAACATCACATACATACAGGCAGTGAACAATCATAGCCTTGCCTCAGGTATTTGTTCCATTGCCCCCTTGGTTACAGTAATACTATTTACAGCTGGGACTCTATTTATTCACAATTTACCATTTCTAGTGAAATTAGCTTGCTACAAAATAGTGGGTCAGTAGATGGAAATATGCATCTTAAATTGCTAACTTATTACTACTGCCTGTGAACTCTGATTGAATGATAGAAAATAAAGATCATCAGTGAAACAACAAAATTTATATCAAGCAAAATGAAGAAAGCCCTCAGATTCTCAAGAAACCCTTTGAATGAATTTGGCTTCCACTAATCAACAATCCTGTGGTATCTAGGAAAAGTCTAGGTTGGCATGCTTGGCAAAGTTGGCTTGCTTTTGAACCACATAATAAAAACAAAACTTTCTGAAGACCTGACATTGAGATTTGAATTTGTTTCTTTTTAGAGCAAAAAGGGTAAGGCGTAAGCGGTTGAAAAACTTTAAATTCAGTTTTGGATCCTAAAACATTGAACAGTCCACAGGTCTTTCTGGGAATAAATAGCACAAGTGTGGCATTTCGCACCCAGTGGCATGCTACCAATGAGATTACAGGGGGGGGGGGGAATCAAATTCTAGGGATGGTTGGAGAATGCATTTTAGTAGATGCAACATAACTTTCTTCAGATTGGGACATAATCTCTCAGGCCTTTTCATTTGATGCTAGTGATCACTCGCAATCAGTTCATCATTCACACAACCCAACCACGCGGGCGTTTGATCGCTCGCACAAAATGGTAAATTGTGAGGAATAAATGTTTCATCAATTAACACCTTTCTTGTCAACTTTTGTGACCTAAGCAAGTGGCATAGACGATACAAAGCTGGCATATCAAAACACAGTGAAATATTTATAAGTAGGCTGAACAGAAAAATGCATCTCAATGGGAAAATGCATTTGAAAACAGGGCTTGCACCACCGATTCTAATGTGAGGGGGGGGGGGCAAAAAAGGGGTGTTACCTAATTAATATCTAAAAGGAGGATTTATTACTTAAAACAAAAGCGGCAAGGGCCCTGGAAAATTAATTCTTGTACCAATGTTTAGAAATACTATTTACCTAGGTGCTGTGAACTTCATAATTCCTGGAAACATCGTCTGGGCAGTTAAAGTGTTAGGTTTGGTACATAATTTTGCTATCCTCCGTTAATATAAACGTAGTAACATTATATACATTTATATGACCTTTGTCATGTACATTAAAATTAAGCACATTGACATTAGATACAGTATTTAAACTAGTACCTTATGACAGGATCATACAGTATTATTTATGAAAATTACAGGACACCTTTAGCATTTGTTAATTGTTTTTATCATTTTAGAGCAATTGCTCGCACATAAGAAATCATGTGAGCGCTGGGCCACTTGCATGGGCTATTTCTGACACAAAGGCCTGATCTCTCTGCTTTTTCTTCCTAGCATTTCTTATCATTTCAGTAAATTAAAACCCCTCGCACCCTCCAAATAATTTTATGTAATGGTGCCTAATCAGGACATTTACCGCCAAGCCCAAAATTATAGGCTGGTTCCTCAAAACACCCTGCACCTCTTACCTGGGGACTCCCCTGGTTTCTACTTTATGCAAAATCATTTAAATTCAACATGAGATCTTGAGACGGTATTTGATGATCAGTGTCAAGCGCATCAAATTTCAAAGTGATATCATCCTGATTTCGAGAGTGACCCTTAAACATTTCATGCAGCCTTTATCTGTGCTGGTCACCAAAACATTGTAAATGGAATGTTAAAATGGCAGGCTTTTTACTATTTTCATAAGAAAACAATACAAAATGAAATAGTTTTTGGTACATCAAAACAATGCCCTGAAAAATGGCACATACCCTTCTGACAAATATCCCACACTTAGTAGCCCCCTCTGAGGAGGGTTGATTAGCTTGGTAAGGCACATCTCTTATAACCCAGTTGGCAAAAAGAACAGGACACTGAAATTATTGAGAGGTAAAACTTATGGCAGGCAAAAAACGAACTTCAAGCATAGGCTATCTGTATATGCTTTCACAGAAATAGCTGCATCTCCTTAGGACAATGGATGCCTGATGATATGATAACGATATTTCCTACTCAACTAAGTTGAACTTACACCAAATCTTCATCATTATTGCTTATTGTTTATGGGCTTTAGAATTATACACTTGCCCCATTTCCGACGTGTGGAGAGCTCCTTTGTGACTCCTTTACCAGGCGCACATCCAGACTATTGCAACTGATGCTCCAGCATAAGGCAGATTCAGTAGATTTTGGGATTCAGGAGCCAAAGTGTGTTTTTTCCAAAAAATCTTCTTTTCTTTTATTAAGGTTTTTCCCTGTGTGTTTTAGCAGTTGCCAGCTCCCTTCTTCAGGTTACCTTTCAAGATAATATGGCATGAGCAAAATCTGTGACACCTTTTTGCAATCCTGTATGGTAATTGTTCAACACCTTGCTACTGAAGTCAACATAACTGCCTTTAACTTTGGGGACTCTGAATTCATACTGCTTTAGAAACATTTGAAACATATCTTCAAACTTATTAAGGCTGTTGAATTTTAAAGAAATTTTCTCCAAGCTCTTCCCAAAGGTTTCATAAACATCTGTTTAAGGTTTTTTCATTTTGAAATTTTTATAGCTTTCAAAAATGCTGCGGCTATAGTTAAGAATTACCTGGCTTTGTGACCAGCTTTATTATACAGTCAGTAATAATAATAATGATGTATCAATATTGCAACAGTGCTGTATATTTGAAGCTTTTGAGGAATCTAAGGTTGTACGAGTTTTTTTTGATTGTTTGCTTGTTTACAGCTCCACCCAAAGTACCTTCATACAAACTCCACAAGTCATACATGGCCATTCAGTGCTGTTGCTGAACTAATTGGTATGTGGACCAGACCTCATTAATCTGTGCGAGGGCGCGAGCTGCGCTCACAGGCACAAAATCTCATTCTCAGGAATTTCTGCAGGCACATTTCTAAATTTATTTTTATTTACCTTTGTTGTATTAGAGTCATGCTTTTTCAAACATCTTTCTTGGTATTGAAATTGAACAGTCAAATAGAATATAAAAGGTAGTAGTTGCAAGTCTTCATTACCAAGATGACAGAAGGTCCTTACTCTAAAGGTGCCATTTGATTCCCAAAATCAAGTTGGCTGTTTGTCTCTTTTCCTCTATTATATCTTGGTGGAAGAGATTATTTGCAATTATTGTATCATTTTCTTCAGAGAATTATGTTATGACTTGTTAATCGCATTCGTGCATAGTAGGCTGAAGAAAGGACACTTCCTTTAAGTTAAAGTCTTCAAGCTTTTGAATCTGGTAGCTATCGATTTCTGAAATTTCATGCTGCACCTCCAAATAATTCATTAAAAACCAAATTTTTCGACAATTTGTGACAACCAAACAAGCCTCTATTTCTTCAATTTTTGGAGTAAAAGCATTTTCATATTAAAATAATCAAATCTTACAAGCATGATAAACTCGAGGCTAAAAAACGGAGTATCCTTATAAGATACTTTTTATAATAAGATATTTCAACGAAAGTAATTGAGAATAGCATCTTTCTTCGAAATGAGAAAAACCCAGTGTAATGTCGAAATTCTTGCAACTGTTGCCAAGGAAGCGAAAGCAAAATCCTAAAATTTACAGACCTTAAAAGAAGATATTCCAACTAAAACTGCTCCATTTAAAGTAAAGCGTTTAAGCTTTCCAAAAGCCTTTGATGAAATTGTGAAGATATTTCTATTTGATGAAATCGAATCGATAACAGCGATAGGGCTACTTGACAACCTAAAACAACCCATACATAAAACCTGGATCATTCCCTTTCTTATGTACACAATATAACGTTAGTAGCATTTATTATGTTATCTGTTCAGTTTTACATGTAGTTACATGTAGTTCATGATGATATTGATATGGTATCTGCTTTTGACAAAGGCAAGTTGGTGTAACAGAATTTAGCATAACATCGACTTTCGATTTATCAGTATCTGACTATAAATTGCACCCTACTTTACTTGGAGGCACATTTTTACTCGGCTTTGCGCTCGCAGGCACAAAATATTATTAATGAGCCCTGATGTGGACATTTCACCTGTTAAATTCATTTAAAGGTTACTCCTGATATGAAGGAAATATACTTATTTCAAGAAATGTGAGCACAAGACAGCATTTGAGCCACTTATTCTGGAAGTAGACCAGGGTCACAATGAAGAAAGTGGTGTTTGTTCACCTTATTAACAATAAATTTGTATGAAGTCAATAATTTCACGACTGGTGAACCTATCTAGGGAGTTTATCAGGTGCTTTCTACATCAAACCATTTGGTGGAAATGAGCAGCTTAGGATTTCTCTTATTTCAGTTAAATTGTTTTGAAAACTTTCCATTATCCTTCTCTACAGATAATGCTTATGACCCTGATGTGAATGCCAGTCAGCTGATTATTGATGTTAAAATGTTAAAAGGCCAAACGTTGCTTGTGTTTACTGACAATGGAACTGGAATGTCACCAAGTCATTTATATAAAATGGTCAGGTAAGCAGAAATCACTTTTTTTTTCTTGTCCAAAGTGTTTGGAGTTTGATAGAAAATCATGAGAAAATTTTCAAGAAATCATCATCAGCTTACAGACAGGCCAGAAATTATGTCTTGTCATTAAAGTTTTTATTATGTTGCTTTTTTCAATCTTGGCCTACCTATGTACCCTTAAACTTGATTTTGGTTCTAATTTGACTTTACCGAGCCCTAATTTATTAAAATAGGGGTTTACTGAATCAGTATTTCTAGACTCTGGTCGGAACCGGATTTATCATCTCTTTATAGTATCGGGCCATAATATCCGGCCATTACCGGATTTTTCTGTAATAAGAAAGTTTTGATATGCTTTGCAAGGGAATGTAAAGTGAGAAGAGCAAAGAAAATAATTCTATGAATATACCATCTAGTTTTCCTGTTTCCTGATGACAAGCACTTTCAATTTAAATCTATTTTCAAGGGGTTGTTTCTTCAAATCTATTTTCAAGGGGTTGGGGCTTGTTTACTTTCAAGGGGTTGTTTCTTCAAATCTATTTTCAAGGGGTGGGGCTTGTTTACTTTCTCAAAAATAAGCCAAGGCTTATTTTTTGTTTGAAATGAAATTTTTTGGCCTATTTTCTAGCTGGCTTATTTTCAAGGTGTTTTCTGATAAGACACTACCCACTTTATGCTATCTGTGTTGATACTATCCATTGATAAACAAGACCCTCTAAAGCCCAACACGGCACTTCTTAACATAGTTAATATAGGTTAAACACTGTGTGATTTACATAGCAAATTGGTGTTTCATCGCGTACAGTGGATCTGGGGTGAGCCTTGGTTAAGATTTGGTGCTCCTTAGTATATCAACTGTTATAGCTGCAGATCTTGAGGAGTAAATCAATATTCCATGCATACCACGCAAAGAAAGTCATTTCCTTTAGTGGCAGCAGCTCAAAATTAGCTTCCCCACATTGCCAAGCTAGCCCAACAATATTTGTCTACTCCAGAATCTAGTGTTTATTCACAGCATTTTTTGGAGGCTGGAAATATCTTTGAGGACAAAAGATTGAAACTTCTTATAAGGAATGGCAAGAAGTTTCTTTTTTCGCATCATAAGCTTGGACGCCTTAAACTTTTAAAATTTACGTTGAAGTTTGTTCTATACTTTTAATTATTGTTTTCGTTGTATTTACTCTGTTATAACTGCTTTATCTATGAATTTCCTTTATCCCAATTAAAATTCTGGAAAATCCGGCAACTGGCCCGATTTCGGTAACAAATCCAGCTGGAACCGGATTTTCAAAAAAACAAGGATCCGGGGCAGGATTACCCTGCCTACCAGATATCCGGATAACCCGGCCTACTGGATAACTTAAATGTCAACCCCCCCCCCTCATTATTGCATTTAAGCTACAATGGCCTTTTTACTATGAATTGCTCTTATTTTTTTTCCGTTTTTACCATAGCTTTGGATTCTCAGAAAAGGTGGGTCGTTTAGATTTTGCAAAAGCAGATAGTAAAAAGCCTAAGAACATCAGAAAATTTGATTTCTGATTTATGGATTATTTCTCTAGCTGGGAAATTTTTCAATTTGGCTAAATATTATTTGTGTTATGTTTACCAATATAGTTGATGGAGAGTCGCAAAAAATGGTATTATATCCCTAGGCCGAGTTCATGTTTCCAAGGTTTAATTCAGCTATTGAAATTTTAAGTTAACAACATTATCAGTTTTTTCACCTTAGCTTTTATAGTTTCATTCTATCACATCAGATCGATCTTCCTTCTTTTGATGTTCCTATTAAATTGGAACCAAGTGCATGATCCAGGATTTAATGCAATGAATGTCGGTTGCAAACTGCCTAGGCTTAATGGTCTTGCTTATACTCATTGATCCATTTGGAAGAACTTGGAAACCTATTGTCAAATTTCAAATGCACTGGCACTGAGTGGAAGTTAGCATTTCAATATGTTTGGCAGAAACACTCGTCCTTACGTTTGCTAATTTTTATATTCCACTCAACCAGAGATTAGGAAAAACAAATATTGTCATGATTGTAATCACTGATTGCCCTCTACCATGTTTTCCCTACACTGACATATGTCGATATCATATAACTGTAGATTGCTTCTGGTGACCATTTGCCAGTAGGCCAATATGGAAATGGTTTCAAATCAGGATCCATGCGACTTGGCAAGGATGCTCTTGTCTTCACGAAGAGAGATAACCGTTGCAGTTTAGCATTTCTATCTCAAACTTATTTGGAGAAGATAAACTCCAAGACAATAATTGTGCCCTTGGCCACATGGGATACAAAAAAGTTCAGTATCCTTCACTTTCGTTTGTGATGCATGGTGAAATACCTTAAATATTATTGCTTTATTGTGAATGATTTGTCTTATTGACACAGTTTGATTGATTCCTAATGACTGATTTGATTTCAATATGAATGAATCATAATGATTTATTCATATTGATAGATTCATAGCGATTGATTCACATTGATTGATTTTTGTTTGATTGATTCATAGTGATTGATTCACATTTATTGATTGTATTTGATTGATTCATAGTGTTAGATTCATAGTGGTACCTCAACATTGTGTAGTGACTGATTCATGGTAATTGATAAACATTTATTCGTAGTAATTGATTTCTATTGGTTTTTTCATGCTGATCGATTCTTAGTGATTGACTCGTAGTGATTGATTTCCATTGATTGATTCATTTTTTTTGATTTTTTTTTGATTGATTGATTGATTCATTGTTTGGTTCATTCTGATTGGTTCATAGTGATTGACTCGTGGTGGTTGATTTGAATGATAGTGGTTGATTAATCCCTAGTTATTGACAGTTAGACATTGATATGTGCTGATTGATTCGTAGTGTTTGAGGGAACATTGATTGCTCAATTAATCAGGTCTGTCATAATTGTGGTTAGTGCGAAATTGTATTTGGCTTGGCTGAAACCATGAAATTTAGATAAGCAATGTTTCGCAAATATGAGGACTGAGAGTCAAGTATATTTTTGCATATAGTTTAGCTCCTTAAATATTTGCAGCTTTGTTAGAAGCAGATAACGGGGGAAGAAAGTCGTTGAGGCAGATACTAGAACATTCAGTGATTTCGACAATCGCTGACCTGAAGGAGGAATTCAAACAGATCCCGGGATCTTCAGGAACGCGTATCATTATCTATAATCTAAGGCGATATTCTGGAGGCATCAAATATGAACTTGATTTCACAACTGATAGCAATGATATACGAATTCCAGACGATTTGTCGGACACTGACGAGGCTCGTTACAAAAGGGAGCAAAGACAAGACCACATTCCGGCTTCGGATTATTCGCTAAGGGTACGGATCGATATATACTTTTAAAACTTTAATTATCAAACTACGTTCAACATAGCATTCTTTCTGGAGTTTCGGCCAGCTTTTTTAAAATTCAAAGCTGTTCACGCCATATTCTATTCTTTTCTCTTCTTGTTTTTTGGTCAGCAGTTTCTGGTGCTTTATGATCCAAGCATCAATTCTAGTTATTTGATTACAAGTTCTTCTGTTAGCTGTTATATCATTCCATTTAAGGGGTTGCAACTGACAAGTCCATATTTTGGCGCCTTCTAGGACATATATCGTGCTTTCTTAAGTAAAAATATGCCTGATTCCTTTCAACATGATTTATTTTGTACTTTTTTCTGCTTGATGTATTAGCCTCCCAGTCGACAGTAAAGCGGTCCCCTTTATCCTCTTCTTGCTTTATCTTTCTTTTCCTGAAAGATCTCTACGCTTTCATTCTACCAATTTATAACTGAAGATTTTAGTATTTAAACAAGTCAGGTACTGTATTATGGCATTTGATAATTTATTCCATTTCACCAAAGCAGTGCAATTTTTGTTTTTTAGCTGCTGGTAGCAGATCTTAATTTTTCAGCCTTTTTATTTTACAGGAATGTCTTTAAGAAGAAAGCCCGGTGAAACCATTTCTAGTGTGTCTGGTGTTTCAAGGGCTTTCTTGCGATCGCGCCTCCGCTAGGGTACACGGATGCATTTCGTTAGTTGTTACTTGCATTTTGATTGGGCAGCAATGAATGCGCATTGCCCTTGCCTATATTTCTGTAGCATTTGAGCTTGAAATCAAACAAGTGGTTTTCTGGCAACAATATAACTAGAACCCAATAAAAAATTAATTGGTTAACTCCATTTCTGCAGCTTATGTGGTTGTAATTGTTTGATTTTCGCTAGGCGTATTGTTCCATTTTGTACTTGAAGCCAAGAATGCAAATAATTCTTCGAGGGAAGAAAGTGAAAACGACAGTCATTGCAAAGAGTCTTGCGAAGACTGAGGTGGATCTTTACAAGCCAAGCACACCATCCGGATATGTATCCTTTCACAATGCTTGATTCAACATAATTGATACATGTTGCGATGTCTGGCTGTCCACTCATTTGTAAATCCGCGCAAACCAAATACTTGGTTCAGATATTTTCAGATTTTGGCATTTCGTATCGAATTAGTGTGTCTGATTGGAATTCCATGAACGTCAACTAGAATTATCACTTACATACAACCCATCAAGGGGAAATCCGAATAGCAACACTTGGGATGCATTGCAATTCGATATAACTGTATTGCCAAAGTCAACTGCCTGCATATGATCTCAATCACGGTGACTATTTTGTTCTATCGAAAGATTTCGAAAACTTATTTCGTTCTATTCTTTCTCGATTTTCTTAGTTGTATATGGTGATTTTCGCTGGATATTTTCCTTCACAAATAACAGGCAAAACCAGTAAAAATAACATTTGGCTTCAGTCAGAACAAAAATCATTATGGAATAATGATGTACCACAGAAACAGATTAATAAAGCCGTATGTGAGGGTTGGGTATCAATTGAAGGTATGTTTTAAACATTCAGGTACAAGTTGAAAGTTTTCGGGTACTTCTGCAGCGAGGGTAACTCTGCAATTAGGATACTTCTTCAGCTAGGGTACCTCTGCAACAAGGATACCTCTCAGCTAGGCAACCACCCACACTTCATGAAACGTATATGTAAAACAGGAAAGTTATGGTATTGATTTTGTAGTCTTGTTGTAAAATGCCTCGTGTCCTTTACTCTGCTTCTGATTCGTGGTCTAGTAGGATTCACCAGTTTACTTGCTGTCTAAATCATTATGGATATTAATACATTGAAACTTCAAGCGGCATCAGATCCACTCTGTGTAATGCTCTTTTTTCATTCGTGTCCTTTTTATCCATGAAATATATTCCCAATGAATGTTGATTAATGTTTCTTGACCCTATTTGAACAATGAATGTGTCTTGACCCATAGAGTGAACCGCATGGCTCTCGCATACAGGGGCGTAACTAGGCCAATAAGTTTGCTGGAAGCTCTGTGCAGTTTCATGTCAGTGGTTTCCACTTGAGAATTTACCTTCGCGTTTTGGTTTTTTTGTGAATTGACAATTAATATTTCGCAATGTTTCATTTCATGAAAATCTCATCTTGAGTTTCACTCGTCTCATGGTACGAGTCTTGAGCCAATTGGACTTGCTGCACAAATCAAGATAAATCGATAACATTGATGTCTTTCAACTTTGAATCTATAATGCTTGTGTAAAATGCTGAATCTTGACAAAAGGGTTTGCTTGATTAAGTATATTGTCCGATTATTTTTTGGCGATTCAGACTGGGCTAAACAGCAAGAGCCGTTACAAATTTTCCTGGTATTACGATTTCAAGATTTGGCTGCGCTAACATGTATTATCTCCTTTGC
The DNA here is from genome assembly GCF_013076305.1 of Rhopilema esculentum. The sequence goes on from NW_027019328.1 coordinate 323,294, forward strand.
AGCCAAATTCCCTAGGTGTTGGAGTTATTGGTGTAATTGAATGCGATTTTCTGCAGCCAACTCATAACAAGCAAGACTTCGACCAATCTAAAGCTTTCAGGTAATCGTCATGACATAAATCATCCGAAAAATCACACGTTATAACAAAATGTCCCCATTGGTAAAAATTGCTCACCTTAATGGGAGGTCTCAAAATTTTTTTAATCCAATTGCTAACCATTTGTAGGTAATGACATACGGTGTTCAGGAGCATCGACTACAATCCCGGACAAAGTTGTTGAGACAAAATTTTCTTTTTTACGTTGCCCCTGTAAATTCAAATCTCCTCTTTCCCCTGAATCAATACAAGTGTGCGTTTATGTCTCGATTTTTCTTTGAGAAAGACACCCACACCCTCTGCTTCGGAGTACACTGTACAGACAGAAACCCTTTATTTTTGCCCATCGCTTCTAGCGACGCCCCTGCGTCTGGCGATACCCCTGCCTCTGGCGATGCCCCTGCGTCTGGCGATACCCCTGTCTCTGGCGATACCCCTGCCTCTGGCGATGCCCCTGCGTCTGGCGATACCCCTGTCTCTGGCGATACCCCTGCGACTGGTGATACCCCTGCCTCTAGCGACGCCCCTGCGTCTGGCGATATCCCTGTATCTGGCGATGCCCCTGCGTCTGGCGATACCCCTGCCCCTGGCGATACCCCTGCCTCTGGCGATGCCCCTGCGTCTGGCGATACCCCTGTCTCTGGTGATGCCCCTACCTCTGCTTCCTCTGATTTAACACAAATCTCTCTGCATTCAGAATTTCTCATCCCTTTCATGGCTTTCCATCCGCTTTTACTCCTCTCTTTCGTTCTGTAGAGCGTGCATGGCTGGTCTGGGAAGAAAATTGAACGAATACTGGTAAGTGTTGCCTGTTTCACGCGTTTTCTCACTCAAACCCAATCCGTCATGTTCTTTTCGCTTCCTTGAAAATATAACCCCTTTGTTTTTCAATGCTTGATCCTCCCATCCATTCCAGCTTGGTCACTGTTAAACTTAACTTTTCACCCTCTAATTTTTGTTAAATAAGCCTTAAATCCAGTGTTTCGCTTTTGGCAAAATACTATTTCATTTATTATTTTATTTTTATAATATTTATACAGGTTAAAGGTTCATACATATGTTTTTCAACCTGACCTGTTTAAAAGATTAAAACAAGAGCTAATAACTATGTTAAAATACTAGTAACAAAAGAAATTTACCAATCAAACCTAATTTACAATATTTAATAATACTAAGGCTATAAAAAGTGAACGTAAAGATGAAATAAAAGTTGTCCCCGACTATAGTTGTTCTTTGAAGGTTTTCAGGGAGGGGGCCAATTTGGTAGCCCTTTCTAGATTATTCCACAGTTTTGGACCGCGATAAGAAAAAGCCTTTTGGCCATTTATTGTTTTTAGCAGCGGTATTTTAAGATCAGTTTCTGATGAACGCAGAAACCGTTCTCTATCATCCGAACATTTTTCGAATAATTTTCTCAAGTAGTCTGGTGCAAGCATATTTAGAGATTTGTAAGTTAGCGTGGCTGTCTCCTTTCTTACAAGATTTCTGATGGTTAACCAGCCAAGATTCTGAATTATCGGAGCAGCAGAATCTTGGCTGGTCTATTTGGTTTTATGTTTGGTTTTTTCAAGACCCACAATCTTTGAAGAGAATACTTAAGAGGACTCTGGCAGTATTTCGAGCGAATTTATCATAGGTTTATGATTTAAATAGTGATATTATGATTCATTAAGTGATGCAAAAAATGTAGTAGGTTTTCTCTCGGTACGTTTGAATACGCTGACAAGGGTCATGGCATTGGCAAGGGGAGGTCCTTATACTTGATTGTTGAAATGAAGTGATTGTGTATTGAAACATCAAAACACCGAACAACAAAACACAAAACATAAACTGAATTGAAAAACGAAACCGAAGAGCAATAATTTATTAGATTGTAAATGGTCAATTTGAAAATAGAAAAATTTTATGTTTAGGCACAACAGATAAAAAATAAACAAACGAGAGTGTCGACTAAATTTCGATGGAAAGATTGGATAAAGATAAATAAGAAGACACCCTACCTCAAGCCTATTCTGTAACCTCAAGCCCAGATAAGGGTGGGCATAACTGCCCACTAAATTAGCTGCCGTGCGACAGAAGAGCATGCGTGTTGCTAGATTTTCCACCAATGATGTTTCTCAATAATGTTTCTCTACCAATCAGATTAGATTATTTGGCTTTTTCAATGCGTAAATTATATTGATATAATCAATTCTTATTGTTGTATTAAGGCAAGAGAAAAAAGGATCGAACAAGCAGGCAACGAGCTCGCAGCAACTTGTTGAGGAGAACGAAGTGTGAGTTTGAATAACACTCATCCTATAATGCTTTAAGTATCCATAATATCCGCCTGTAGAGATCCAGAAACCACTAAAAACTTGAATACTTAATGTTTGCAAAAGACTGTAGTACCGCGTAAATCAAAGTTATCTTTAGCATTTTAGGAGGGTTTTTTATTCCCCTTCAAGAACTGTTTTCGTTGTCATCGTGTTGTCGTTAATTCCCTATTTATTAATTTATTTATTTATTTTTTATTTATTTATTCATTCATTTATTTATTTATTTGTTTATGTATTTATTTATTTATTTATCAATAGAAAGTTCAATGTTTACAAATTTTTCATTGGCAGGCTACTTCCAGACCAAAAGTGGGTTCAGTGCGATAACATGAACTGTTTAAAATGGAGAATACTACCTGACAATACCAACCTCGACTCACTGCCGGACAAGTGGTATTGCAAAGATCATCCCCTAGAGGAATGGAGGTCTTGTGACATTCCAGAAAAGCTAGAAGACAAGGAAGAGACCATCACACCTTATAAGAAAGAAGTTACCAAGCAGATGTAATCATTTTTTCTTCGTTGCGTTATTTCTGAAGTCAATTCGTTTTTTCTATACTGATTTGGTTGTTGTGTATTTAGCAAGGTTATGGATATACGAGGTGTCATATTTTTGCTTTTAGGAAAAAGGAGCAGCAACAAAAACGGAAGCAGACGGAAAACAGCTCGAAATTGGCGACCGAGCTGCAACAGATGGTATGAAGCGCAACGCTGATCTTTGAAATTGATTCCATCTTTTTCTTTAGCATCGTGCGCCCACTTTTGATATAAACAAACAAAAACCCATCATATCCAAGTAAAAATCTCAATGCAGTCTTCCTTAGTGAGTCCACCTTAGCAATAATGACGTACTTGCCCCTCCTCTCTTACGCCATCACTATGAGTTTTCTACTTCTTGCCAAATGGTTGGGTCATGAATTCAATAGTTCTGATGTACAGACCTCCTACCTAAAGCAATTCTGATTTACAGACCTCCTCCTGAAGAATTCTGCTTCGATTTTTCTTTTAAATAATGTTATGGTTATTGTTGTGTTCTGCAATTGATTTATTTAGAATTTTTCTAGTTTTTGTAATGTAGCAGAATTTGAATTAATTTAAAGTCAAATCAAATCAAAACTGGTCTCTCGTCTCTTAAACAATGAAGACCATTATCACCTCACAACTGCATGAGGTCAGACCAAAGTTAGAGCAAAGTGATCTTTGCCAACATCTACAAGGCATTTAATCGTTTCTATCACGACAGTTTTCCTTCTATTCTTCCTATTTATTGCCCCGTCAACTCGATAGTCTCAGATTTCTTCACTTGCTAAACCAACACCTCAATAACACCTCCTATGGTCTTGATTTTTTACTCTATCTTTTTTCATAGCTGAAATCAACGAACTTGATCTCACCTTCTTCTCATTTTGGCTTCTCTGTCCTTTCCCTTTTGTAGCCTTCCTATATAGGCCTGACAAATCAGTTCGGTCGTGGGTGAACTCTCCCTCTTTTGAAAGATTGCGAATGCCTTTTGATCTACATTTTCAGTTCGGGTTGTTTCGATGATTTATGAAACAAAGAATTTACGAATGATAGCTGTGTTTCACCAGATCCATGTTACTTGAAGTGATGCATCGAATTTCGTTAGCTGCAATTTTATGTCAGTTTACATATCCATCAGTTTAGATATTCAATTGCCTAAAAGATTCTTAGTATGTTTTGTCCATTCTGATTTTATTGGCATCAACAGTTGTAAATATAGCGCATTTCTTCCATTGATACGTCATTCCAAGAGGTGATGTTTGTTATTTTTCAGGTGGAGAAAAAAGAACAGGAGCTTGAAGAGGAGGTATTTGAATGATTATTTGGAGTTGTTGATGACTTTGCGATTGGTGTCGGCCAATTAGATGCTAAATTTTGTTTAGCAGTGTAGGCTTCTCCTGGTTTCCTATTTGGAAATTCGTTTTACTTTTATTACAACCTTCAGGTCAGGTTCTGCAAAAACCAGCATTAGCATTGGATTGTTATTTGTACGTTGCTTGAAAAAATGAGATGGTCGCTTCACAAACTGATTCTAGAAACATTGGAGTGACATATCTTTTGGAAACGGATTAGCTCAAGCTTTTTTATTCAGGTTAATAAGGAAAAACTTCTTCTGATTGCCCCAACAAAAAAAGAAAAACTTTTGAGCTACACATACATCGCAAGTTATACAATGATTAAAAATTTATATAATATAAGCTACAAAAATTTAAAGACAGGAGATGCAGATCATTTTTGGCAGTGCAGAATTACAAACTGGCTTTGAAAAAAGTAAACATTTTGGAAACTACTATAAAAAGTCGAAAATACTAGTCAGAGTATAAAAAGTTAGAATAGCGACTGGGAATCCTGAGCCACGTGAGCGCATGACTGTAAAAGTAGGTCAGTCAATACAACTTCCCCATTTGAAATATGCTTAATGGAATCCACGAATGAGGACGCTGTCTACACAATAGTGATTGTTTAAAAGTTAGTTGAAAACAGCACAAAGGTTGAAAGTCGAGAAACATTTTGTAACATCCTGTTTAGCCTGGCTTTGAAATCACGGGAAAGTGTTACCGATCGATGATAAACTGGGCTCTGCAGTAGACCTAACTTTGTTTCAGCCGATAGACTTGACCAAAATTTATGCTGAAAAAGCATTCTCTGTAAAGCCATTTTCCGGAATAGCCTTTTCTAGTTGATCAGAATCCGAGTTGAGTTTGACTGTTTGACAATTTCAAAGTCATATAAAGATTCGTTATAATAATGATAATAATGGAAACTTTTCATTTTGAATTCCTGTTAAAACTACAATTACAAATCTCACTATTACAAGGTAATTTGTAACTGGCTAGCCTGTGTTTACAAAATAAAAACTATTACATCGTAGTAATGAGAAAAAAGAATTGTTAAAAGGGGTGTAGCTCTGGATTAGTCCAAGTTTTGTTTCTACAGCAGAATATATAGTATGTGGTGCGAATGGAGATGCTTGTAAGTTTGGAGATGAGGTAGCGTTTCTGTTGATGATCAATGGACAAAGAGTCACACATGTCGATGAATGAGCTGCAGGAGTCGCCAAAAATACCAAGTGAACTGATGGAAAGATTGACAAACGAGACTGACTTAAACTCACGTTTTAAGTCAGATACGAGGGTGGCATATTTCCCTGACTTTCTGGCAGCATTGCAGTTGAGATTTGTTTTAAAGCCTATGGTTAGCTCTAAAACGTACAGACAGTTTTCCTTAGTTTTGAGAAGTAAGTCAGGGCGTAGTTGATCTCCAGTTATGATAGAAGGGGAAAGAAAGCCTGGTAAATCTGCGTAGAGAGAAGACCCATTTATTGCTTGGAAGGAAGTGGCTAGAAAGTTTAATGTAGAATTATGACGCCAAGTATAGCGTCCTTGGTCAAGGTACACTTTGCATCCAGCAACAACGTGTAGAAGTGTTTCTGAAAGAAGACAGAATTCACAGTCAGATGTTTGACTAAGGTTCCATTTCAGCAGATTTTTACGAGTGTTGTTAAGATACTTGATGGTAAAGTTAAAGATGTTACTAGGCAAATTGCTCTGTGTACTTGACCAAATACCGTTCAGCTTTTCCAGTGAATGTTTCAGTAGGAAGGTAATTGTGGCTCCCTGAGATGTTAAGTTTTGGGAGAGACGTTCTTTGTTGTCTGATTTGACAGCCTTTAATACCTCTTTAGTATTACGATAGATGTCGTACTGTAGGTTCGTGCCATGACTGGTGTTTTTCCATAGGGTTTGAATGTCAATATAAAGATTCGTTATAATAATGATAATAATAGTAATAATAATAATAATAATAATAATAATGGAAACTTTTCATTTTCAATTCAATTAAAACTACAATTACAAATTTCACTATTACAAAGGTAATTTGCAATGGGCTAGCCTGGGTTTACAAAGAAAAAGACTATTACGAGGGTCACTCCAAAATTATTGAGATATTCAGTAACCGCTTGAGATATCAGTTTGAAATTTTTTTGGTGGCTTGTACCATCTATTTCACCCATGTTTTGTAATTTTTGTTAATTTCAAGCGCGGGAAAAAAATAAAAAAGGGTTTTGAATTTCAGCACCTTAGATGTTCTTATTTGTTAAAAATGGAGCTTGAAAGACGTGATTTTCGCGCAATGATTTATTATGATTTTAAAAGGGGGCTGAAACAAGAAGAGTGCCTAGCTCAACTTCTGCAGACATTTGGAGATAATGCACCTTCAAGGGCAACAGTTTTTCGATGGTTTGCCGAATTTAAGAGAGGGAGGGAGAGCCTTAAAGATGAGACCCACCCAGGGAGGCCCCCAACTGCTGTTGTGCCAGAAACAGTTGCCGCTGTGGAGAAGATGCTAAGGCAAGATGGTCGGATGACTTATTCTATGATGCAGGATAGCGTAAAGATTGGATCAGCAGCATTGCACACAATTTTGCATGAAAACTTGCAAGTTCGGAAAGTGGCTGCCTGCTGGGTGCCACATTGCTTGTCAGATGAGCAAAAAGAGCAGCGCGTCAATTGGTGCCAGTTTATGCTGCAAAAATTTAATGAAGGGAAGTCGAAACGGGTTTATGACATTGTGACAGGCGATGAAAGTTGGGTTTACCAATTTGACCCGGAGACAAAGCGCCAATCCTCAATTTGGATCTTTCCAGGTGAAAACCCGCCGCAAAAATTTCGGCGATCCAGAAGCGTCGGCAAAAGGATGGTTGCGTCATTTTTCTCAAAGACGGGTCATGTCGCAACCATTCAAGTTGAAGACCGTCGTACAGTGAACGCGGATTGGTATGTTAACCACTGTATACCACAGGTTCTAGAAGTTTGGCGAAATAAACGTCCAAGGACCGGCTTAAGAGGTCTACTTTGGCACCATGACAACGCTTCCGCTCACACAGCTGCTTTGACCATCGACTTTCTGTCCGAAAATTCAGTTCAGTTGATGACCCACCCGCCTTATTCACCTGATTTGGCACCTTGTGACTTCTTTCTCTTTCCAGCGGTGAAAGAAAAAATTCGCGGAACCAAGTTTGATAGCGCTGATGATGCAGTTAGTGCCTTCAACGAGGCTGTTTCTGACCTGGCTGCAGAAAAATGGGCCCATTGTTTTGATATGTGGTTTTATCGTATGAGACTTTGTGTGGAAGCCAGTGGAGAGTATTATGAGAAACTGTGAAAATTTGAGCACGATGCCTCTTGCGGTTTTTGAATATCTCAATAATTTTGGAGTGACCCTCGTACAAGCGCAAACAAAAGAAATTAACAAAAAAAGGAAAAAGTGCGTTCGTCATTGTTTGTTTTAGAAGTCGTCAGTAGCAGAGATCGTTAGAATTCAAGAAGTTCAGGATTATTCCAAGATTTATTTCTGCGGCAGAAAATGTAATAGGTAGTACGGATAGTTAAGTTGGATAGTTTGGAGATCATGAAGCGGAGATGATTCTCGCTGATATCTAGAGCGTTGCACATGTCGATGAAAGAGGAGCAAGAGAGACCAAAGATACCTAGGGAACTGATAGAAAGATTAACAAACATGATAGAAGAATAGGCTGAGCTTAGGCTGTGAATGAGATTCGAGTATTTCTCTCTTTTGCGGTTAGCATTAACATCCAAGTTTCGTATCCTACTGTAAGCTCGAGTATGAATAGTCGATGGTCAGAAGTGACTAGAAGTAGATCAGGACGGAAAGAGTCTCCTGTTATGATAGAGGGTGAGAGATAACCTGAAAGGTCTGCGTAAAGAGAGCAATTAGGTATAGCTTTCAAAGATTGTGCTAGGAAGTTCAATGCAGAGTTATGGCGCCATGTGTAACGGCCTTCTTCGAGGTATGTTTTGCAGCCTGCAACAATGTGAAGTAACGTTTCTGGCATATGGCAAAAAGAGCAATCGGACGACTGAGTAATGTTCCATTTAGATAGGTTTTTTCGCGTGGCAAGGAAGTTGCTAAGATATTTGATAGTAAAACTGTAAATGTTCTTGGGCATGTTGCTTTGAACCGTGGTCCATATTTTAGAGGCTATAGGAAGAGAGTGGTCAAAGATGAAGGAAAGAACGGTACCTTGAGATACAAGATGGTTTTGAAGGCGCTCTTTATGTTCTGACCTAACAGCCTTCAATACTTCTCTAGTATTCCTGTAAACATCATATTGGATGTTCATGCTCTGGCTGGTATTTTTCCACAAAGATTGGATGTTTTTGTTGGGAGAGGATTTCAGTGCATTACGACAAACAGTTTGACACTGCATGAATTTAACAGAAGGAAGAATCAAGTTAAGACCGAACTGGTTTTTTTGACAGAATAATGCCACTTAAAGTAGCACTTATGGGTAAATCGAGCCAACGGCGGATAAATGCAGAAACTTGATTATCGAGGTTTTCGACTATCCAGGTTTTTGATAGATCGGCTACTGTGAGGTGCCACGAAACTTGTGAGAGAAGATAGCTGTTATAAAGAAGCAGCTTATTCTTTGGATGGAGAGGTAAAGAATCAATTTGCGTTAGGAGTTCTGTGAAGATGGAGCTGAGCTTAGGCACATGTTCTTGGTAATAATAATAATAATAATAATAATGATATATTCGTATTTGCCCTAGTGTCCGAGCTAAAAGCTCAGTTAACATGAAAGGCATGTTTACTAGGCTTGTGTTATCCACTACATACATAATAACTTCATATAAACTGTGAGACACAAGATTTAGAAGTCATCCAATGTGAAAATATAATATAGAACTTATTGTATCTGATCATACGCAAGGGCCAAGAGAAAATAGATTCACATAAACAACTTCTTAACCCTGTGTCTCCATATATAGTTGGCCATTATCAAATTTGATATCGAGCACCACTGTAATGTGCCCTTTACAATCAACTTATCTACTGACAGTGATCTCATAACAGTCCAAACATCCTTTTTTATGCAACCAAGTGAGCCAAAGCAAAGCACTTTCAGACCCACCTCCCAACCTGACGACTGCAGCAGACTGCACAGCGGCTGATACCGTTTCTCTTTGGTGTTCAGTGCTTGCTCAAAATACAGATCGTAGCAGACAGTCACCTCTAAGATAATGCATTTACGTGACTGATTGTCAATGATAATGATGTCAGGTTTACGATGCGTAATACGCTGTAATTCATCACCATATTCCGTTATTATTGATTCTGCAAGTTTGTTTGCATGAAACTGGAAACCACTTATACTTCCTGAGATCACCTCAAATATTTTGTCAGCAATTCGATTGTGACGTCGACTATAAAAGTTGTGAAACTCTCTACATCCATTCATCAGTTGTGCGACACTTTCCGTGTGCTGATGGCAAAAGGGGCAAGAAGGGTCATTATCACAATTCCATACATGCTTTGTGAAGTTTGTTGGAAGTAGACTCAACCATGCTTTTATTGCAAACTTCACCAGTAAATCACTTACTTTCCCATTGTAAAAAATTGAATGGGAGGATTTTAACTGAACATCAGTCATGCAGAAAAAGGGGCCTTGAACTGACAATTGCTTTGCTTTTTGCAAATCTCGATTAACTGTCTGTTTGAATAGCAACTTCTGAAGTGGAGCACCTTCATCAAAAAATTCACCATTAATAATTACTCCAGCCTTTCCTTGCCTGAACTCAATGGAAACATCTAGCTTTCTAGCATATCTCAGAAGATCTGGCCAATCTGATTGACACCCAAATTTGGTACGACTATTCAGGTAGCCGTCTTCATTAATCTCAAACCCAAGGAAGTTCATATCATTATCTGTTGAAGCAACTTTCCGTTTTTCCATATCCAAATTAAGGGATTGACGTGCAATGTTCTTGAACTGTAATTGGGGATGATTCAACATCTTAATGAGAAATGCAACCCTTGTTGACCTATACACATCTGACACACGCTTAACTCCAATCCCTCCGTGCTCGCGTGGTAAGAAGATGATCAGCTGTGTTGTTGTTTCATACAAATCGTATATATTTCGAACTGCCTTCACCAAGGACTTTTCCATGAGTTCCAACTGCTCCTCTGTAAACCTTGTATTGTAAAAATGGTGGAGAATCTTCGCGAGAGCCAAGTTATTTAAAGCACTAGCCTTTAGAGCAAGGGGCAATTTGCAGCTTGTTATTTTTTCCAATAAATCTTTATAACTTTCTATAATTTCATACACTTGCACAGCATCTTCGCCGGAAAGTGAGAGAGACTTTCCAAGATACTTATAGGACTTGTCACGGGGATAAACTTCGATGGCATTTCCTTGAATTGACAAAGTTGGCTTTTTATCTGCCTTGCCTTTGTACCAGTTATTCCCAGACCTCCTTGCATACATAACTGCACATTTACTGGGTTTCACTTCTAAACCTGCTATCTTCATGGCAACTTGTCCGATCTCAAACATCTCATTTATAATCGTTACGTCATAACTGACAACAACAACATCATCCGCAAAAGCTTGCAATGGATCCTTCTTTCATCTTCGATGCCCTGCCTGATAACAGCCTCTCTTACCATAGGCTTGCATACTCTGTCAATCACCAATATGAATAAAAGTGCACTCAAAGGGTCACCTGTCTTTGTTCCTCTGATCATATTGAACTCTTTACTCAATTCAAACCCACAAATCACAGAAAACGAAGAGTAACGGTATAGATCTTCGACCAAGCAACAATAAATCAAAGGAATGTCAAATTCCCGGAGAGTTACAGTGGAATGTCAAATTCCCGGAGGAATGTCAAATTCCCAGTGAAAACTACAATTACAAATCTCACTATTACAAGGTAATTTGTAACTGGCTAGCCTGTTCTTACAAAATAAGACTATTACAATTATTACAATTTTATTACTAAGACAAAAAAAAACGTTAAAAGGATTAGTCCATGTTTTGTTCCTACAGCAAAAAATGTAATAGGTGGTACGAATGGATATCGTAGAAAGCTTAGAAATGAGATATCGTTTGTGTCGATCATCGATGGAAAGCGAGTCACACATTTCAAGGAATGAGCTGCATGAGTCGCCGAAGATGCCAAGAGAGCTGATGGAGAGATTTACAAATATGACAGATTTGAACCTTGGTCTTAGATCTGAGACAAGGCGAGCATATTTTAAACGTTTTCTTTCTGCATTGCAGTTAAGCTTAGTTTCAAATCCTATCGTTAGTTCCAAAACATAAAGAATGTTTTCCTTTGTACGCAGAAGTAGATCTGGGCGCAGATTGTCTCCAGTTATGATGGATGGTGAGGAGAAGCCAGGTATATCGGCAAAAAGAGAGGATCCCTCTATTGCTTTCAAGGAGGTTGCAAGAAAATTTAGAGCAGAATTATGACGCCAGGTATAACGACCTTGTTCGAGATAAACTTTGCAGCCTGCAACGACATGAAGTAAAGTTTCGGGAAGAAGGCAGAATTCGCAATCAGATGATTGGCTTAGGTTCCAAAGGCTTAGATTTTTGCGCGTAGGGAGAGTATTGTTCAGGTACTTGATGGTGAAGTTGAAGATGTTCGTGGGTAGGTTGCTCTGCACAACAGACCAAAGACCATTGAGCTTTTTAAGAGAGTGGTCCAACAGAAATGAAATAATAGCACCCTGGGATAGTAATTGGTGTGCCAAGCGCTCTCTACTGTCTGATTTTACTGCTTTCAGTACATCTTTGGTGTTACGGTAAATGTCGTATTGCAGATTCATCCCACTACTGGTGTTTTTCCATAAAGCTTGAATGTTTGTGTTAGGAGAAGTTCGGAGGGCATTGCGTGAAACAGTTTGGCATTGAGTGAATGTAGCTGAAAGATCTGAAAAATTTGACAGAAGGTAGCTGAAGATCGAGACCAAATTGATTTTTAGAAAGAACTACACTAGTTAAAGTAGCACTTATGGGAAGATCAAGCCACTGACAAATGTATTTAGAGACAAGATTATCGAGGTTCTCAATGACCCAGGTCTTCGATAGGTCTGCAACAGTGAAGTGCCAAGAAACTTTGGACAATACATATCTGTGGTACAATAGAAGTTTATTTTTTGGATGCAGAGGCAAGTCATCAATTTCTTTCAGAAGGCTGGGAAACATTGATAGCAGTTTTTCTTTATGACTGCCATTGGTCATTTCGAAGTCAAAGAAGCGGCCGAGGTATTTGAAAGATTCTCCATTTTTAACAACAGGCCCGCTTTGGTTGTTCACGAAAAGCTTTGGCTGGAACTGAAGAGATCTTGTTGAGTATTTCTTAATGCCAAAGGTGACACATTTATCCACCCTTATAATGATAATAAAAATGATAATAATGATAATAATAATGAAGGTGGTGGAGGATTGCTTAAGAAGGTGGAAGAGGATTGCTTAATGTGGAAGATACTATAAATCTTGCAATTATTGGTCTTGAAAGGTATGTCAGCAACAGTAATGAAAGGTTACTAACAGCAGCTAGAGCGGAAAATGAATATTATGGAGAGAGCGAAGCTGAGTATAAGGTGCGGAAAAGAATGAAAGATGTCAGGCTTGGAAGGAAAAGACCTTGCATGGACAATTTTTAAAACAGACAGAAAATGAAGCAGGAAGTGATAGATGGAGTTGGCTTAGAAATACAGGAATTAAAAGAGGAACAGAATCAACGATAATGGCAGCACAGTAACAAACAGTACGTACCAATATCATTAAAACTAAGATCGATAAAACACAAGATGAGAGTAAGTGTAGACTATGTGGATAGGTGGATGAGATGGTGAACCACATCATTAGCGAATGCAGTAAGTTGGCTCAAAAAGAGTACAAACGTCGACATGATTGGGCTGGAAAACGAATCCACTGGGAAATGTGTCGTAAAAATTAGATCGAAGTGAAGACAAAATGGTACGAACATCAGCCAGAGACAGTACAGGAAAATGAGAGATACAAGGTATTGTGGGACTTCAACATCCAAAGTGAGCAAGTGATCAAAGCTAGACGTCCGGATATGATTGTCATAGATAGAGAAACAATGAAAATCATGGACTTTGACATTCCCTATGATATGAGAGAAAACTCAAAGGAGGTGGAAAAGATCGAAAAATATCAAGACCTTGCAAGAGAGATAAAAAAGTTATGGAGCATGAGGGTGACAGTAATTCCAATTGTTATAGGAGCACTTGGAACAAAACCAAGGAAACTGAAGAAGAGATTGGAGGACATTGGGATTGAAACACGGGTTACTGAGTTGCAGAAAACTGTGATCTTACATTCTGCCAGGATTTTGAGAAAGGTTCTCGAGATTTGAGAAATTTTATTATTCTATATTTTATATTCTTCTACTTACAACAGTAACCTCACTTTACAGGTAGTTACTATCGGCTAGCCTGGTGACAAGTTTACTAATTTTACAAAAGTTATAACATTTAAATAAATCATATGAGTGCAAAGAATCTTTAGAAGGAGAGCAGTTCAGGGTTTGTCCAAGTCTTATTGCGCATACAGAATATATAATAGGATGTGCGTATAATTATTGCTGACAGTTTTTTAATTATAAAATTACGGTGTTGGTAGTCAAGTTTTAGTTCATCACACATATCGATGAAAGAATCACAGGAGTTACCAAAGATACCGAGACAGCTGATAGATAGATTAACAAAGTTTACTTTTTTGAACTTAGGGCGTAGTTCCTTTAGAAGGGAACGGTACTTCTCAGCTTTACGCGAAGCGTTATTGTCCAGGTTAGTCTCGAACCCAACAGTTAATTCGATGACATACAGACAGTTAGAAGCAGTTTTGATTAGCATGTCGGGACGGAACGAATCGCCAGTTATGATACATGGTGATAAATAAGCGGGAATGTCAGCATATATGAATACATCTCGGAAACATTGAAATGATGATGCAATGAAGTGCAGGGCAGAGTCGTGCCTCCAAGAAAAACGCCCTTGCTCAAGGTATTTGTTACATCCAGCTACGACATGAAGAAGTGATTCAGGCTGAAGGCAGAATGAGCAATCTGGAGAAGAGCTAATTTTCCATAAGCAGAGGTTGTTCCTTGTGGCTAGTGTGTTGTTGAGATACCTTATCGTAAAGTTGAAGATGTTTTTTGGAAGTTTACTTTGAGCTGCAGACCAGAGTGAGGTTAACTTTGTATATGAATGCTCAAGCAGGAATGAAATGATGAAGCCTTGAGATGTTAACTGAGTTTTGAGTTTTTCAGTGTGTTCATCCCTTACACATTTCAGTACCGCCTTAGTGTTCTTGTATGCGTCGAACTGTATATTAGGTCCATAATTGGTGTTCATCCATAGGGATTTGATGTTTTCGTTGGGCAAAGATTTGAGTGAGTTTCGAAGAACAGTCTGGCACTGTTGAAACTTTACGGAAGGAAGCAGAAGCTCAAGACCAAAGTGTTTACGAGAAAGAACTATGCCAATAATAATAATAATAATAATAATAATAATAGGGACAACACATACAATCTTCAAACCACCAGGGAATATTCTTGGTCCCGTTTACAGAATTTATATCCTGCACAGCTTTTATGTAATCTTGGTGTGTATAAAATCTATAGTGTTTATGTAATCGCAAACATGATTTTTTAATTGTTTCTTTTAATGTAGCAAAGATATATTCCAATTTTAGAAACGCAAAAGGTCGCAGAATGAAATAAAAGCCAAAGCCCACGAACAAGAAATAAAAAGGTATTAATGTTTCACCTCTAATTACAGAGTTCCTGCTGGTATAACTGAAATCAATTCAATATGTTATGTAGAACTCTCTTTTTGGGACCTGTAACGTTAACTGGTTCGCATCTAAGCAGATCCCAGTTTGCCGTTCACATGTCACAGCTGGCTTCCCAATAGTTTTTAGAAAATAGTTGCTTGTAGCCAGCTCTAAAACAAGTTGACAGATTCTCAGGTTCATCCATTTTCTTTTAAAACATGAAATATGAATCAGCAAAATTAGTTGAAAGGCTAATCAGTTAAATTATTCAGTGTTTCTTTAACCATTTTATATTCCGCGGATTTTTTAATTCTCAGGTTAAAATTAGAACTGGAAAAAAGCAGAGCAAAGGATGCATCGTCTGGAGACGCAGTAAGTATTTTTCAATTCTTTCTTACAGGTTTCTTTCAGTGTAGTGATCACAATTCAGTTCTTCTAATGTGAGTTTTTTTATGTAGCTCTCCAAGTTTTGTTCCCCTTCTTCCATTTTAGTTCTTCCGATCTAGTTATCCCAATTTAGTTCTCCCAATTTAATTCTCTAAAATTGGTTCTCTAAATTAAGTTCTCTAAATTTAGTTCTCTAAATTTAGTTCTCCCAATTTAGTTATCCCCAATTTAGTTCTCCCAATTTAGTTCTCTTAATTTAGTTCTCTTAATTTAGTTCTCTTAATTTCGTTCTCTTGATTTAGTTCTCTTAATTTAGTTCTCCCAATTTAGTTATCCCCAATTTTCTTCTCCCAATTTAGTTCTCCCAATTTAGTTCTCCCAATTTAGTTCTCCCAATTTAGTTCTCCCAATTTAGTTCTCTTAATTTAGTTTTCTTAATTTAGTTCTCTTAATTTAGTTTTCTTAATTTAGTTCTCTCAATTTAGTTCTCCCAATTTAGTTATCCCAATTTAGTTCTCCCAATTTAGTTATCCCAATTTAGTTTTCTCAATTTAGTTCCCCCAATTTAATTCTCCCAATTTAGTTCTCCCAATTTAGTTTTCTCAATTTAATTGTTCCATCTTAGTTTGTCCAATCTAGTTATCCTCAATTTAGTTCTCCCAATTTAGTTTTCTCAATTTAGTTCCCCCAACTAAATTCTCCCAATTTAGTTCTCCCAATTTAGTTCTCTCAATTTGATTGTTCCATCTTAGTTTGTCCAATCTAGTTATCCTCAATTTAGTTCTCCCAATTTAGTTTTCTCAATTTAGTTCTCCCAATTCAGTTTTCTCAATTTAGTTCTCCCAATTCAGTTCTCTCAATTTAGTTCTCCCAATTTAGTTTTCTCAATTCAGTTCTCCCAATTTAGTTTTCTCAATTTAATTCTTCCATCTTAGTTTGTCCAATCTAGTTATCCTCAATTTAGTTCTCTTAATTTAGTTCTCTTAATTTAGTTTTCTTAATTTAGTTCTCTTAATTTAGTTTTCTTAATTTAGATCTCTCAATTTAGTTCTCCCAATTTAGTTATCCCAATTTAGTTCCCCCAATTAAATTCTCCCAATTTAGTTCTCCCAATTTAGTTTTCTCAATTTAATTGTTCCATCTTAGTTTGTCCAATCTAGTTATCCTCAATTTATTTAGTTCTCCCAATTTAGTTTTCTCAATTTAGTTTCTCCCAATTCAGTTTTTACTCAATTTATTCTCCCAATTCAGTTCTCTCAATTTTAGTTCTCACTTTAGTTTTCTCAATCAGTTCTCCAATTTAGTTTTTCATTATTCTCAATCTTAGTTTGTCCATTAGTTATCCCAATTTAGTTCTCTTAATTAGTTCTCTATTTAAAGTTTTCTTAATTTAATTCTCTTATTAAGTTTTTCTAATTTAGATCTCTCATTTAGTTCTCCCAATTTAGTTATTCCAATTTAGTTCTACATTTAGTTAATCCAATTTAGTTTTCTCAATATTAGTTCCACAACGTCAATGATGGTTAATCTCTAGAATGAAGATTACGTTAACACTCCTCACGTCTACACTCACTCGTGGTGTGCAACACTCGCTCGTGTCGGTCTAGTTATTGAGCAACGATACACCCATTTAGTTTCTGGAAGATCACGTAGATTATAACACACATCTATAGTTACTCAACATTTAGTTTTCGTCCAATCTAGTTATCCAATTTAATTTCTCCAATTAGTGTTCGATATTATAGTACTATATCTATATTAATATAGTTTCATTATATATAATAGTAAGGGCGTTGTGACCCAATTTACTTCTCCAATTTAGTTCTCCAATGTCAGTTCTCTCAATTTAGTTTTTCCTAATTCAGTTCTCTCAATTTTAGTTTCCATTTATTTTCTCAATTTAGTTCTCCAATTTAGTTTTCTCATTTAATTCTTTCTTTAAGTTTGTCCAATTGTTATCTCAATTTAGTTTCTCTTAATTTAGCTTTTCTTATTTTAGTTCTTCAATTTAGTTCTCCCATTTGTTTCTCAATTAAGTTTCCCATTTAGTTTCTCAATTTAATTCTTTCATCTTGTTTGTCCAATCTAGTTATCCTCAATTTAGTTCTCTTAATTTAGTTTTCCTTAATTTAGTTCTCTCAATTTAGTTCTCCAATTAGTTGATCCAATTCAGTTTTCTCCCAATTTAGTTCTCCCAATTTAGTCTCTCAAGTTTAGTTCTCCCAAATTAGTTCTCCATTTGTTCTCCAATTTAGTTCTCTAATCTAGTTTATCCCAATTTAGTTCTCTCATTTAGTTCTCCCAAATTTAGTTCTCCCAATTTAGTTCTCCCAATTTAGTTTTCGTCAATTAGTTATCACAATTTAGTTTAACAATGTTATTTCTCAATTTAGTTTCCAATCTTAGTTCCTCAGATGCTCACGATGTGTGCCAGCATGGTTGGGTACTCCAAGCTCTTCGCTGGATTATATTTGCAGTACTATTATTGCCAATTTAGTTCTCCAATTTAGTCTCCTGCAATCTAAGTTATCCCAATTTAGTTCTCCAATTTTAGTTCCTCCAATTTAGTTTTCTCAATTTAGTTCTCCAATCTCGTTATATCCAATTTAGTTTTCTCAATTTATTGCTTCATCTTTCTTTGTTCCAATTTAAGTTGCTCCCAATTTAGTTCTCGCCATTTAGTTCTCCAATTAAGTTCTCATTTAGTTTCCAATTTAGTTCTCCCAATTAAGTCTCCAAATTGTTAGTTCTCCCAATTGTAGTTTCCCCATTTAAGTTGATAATTTAGTTCTCCCAAATTTGTTCCCATTTAGTTCTCCAATTTAGTTCTCTCAATCTAGTTATCCCCAATTTAGTTCTCCATTTAGTTCTCCAATTTAGTTCTCTCAATTTAGTTTCCAATTTGTTTCCCAGTTTATTTCTCTCAAGCTTAGTTTCCAATTTAGTTCTCCCAATTTATGTTCCAATTTAGTTTCTCCCATTTAGTTCTCCCATTGTTAGTTCTCTGCAATCTGTTATCCAATTTAAGTCCTTCAATTTAGTTGTCCCAATTTAGATTATCCATATCTAGATTATCACCAATTTTAGTTTTTCCAATTTAGTTCCAATTTAGTTCGTATCCTTTTAGTTCTCCAATTTAGTTCCAATTTATTTCTCTGCAATCTATGGTTATCCCCAATTTCGTTCTCATTTAGTTCTCCAATTTAGTTCTCCAATTTAGTTCTCTCAATCTAGTTATACCATTAGTTCTCCATTTAGTTTCTAAAATAGTTATCCCCAATTTAGTTCTCCATTTTAGTTCTGCTCAATTTAGTTCTTCAATCTAGTTATCCAATTTGTTTTTCTCCAATTTTAGTTCTCCCAATTTAGTTCGTCACCAATTTAGTTTCTCTAATCTACGTTTCCATTTTGTCTCTCAATTTAGTTTCCCAACTTTAGTTATCCAAATTATAGTTTTTTCTCATCTAAGTTATTCATTTAGTTCTCCATTTAGTTCTCCAATTTAGGTTCTCTCATCTAGTTTCCAATTTAGTTCTCTTAATTTAGTTCTGCCAATTTAAGTTCTCCCTTTAGTTTCTCATCTAGTTATCCCCAATTTAGTTTCCAATTTAAGTTCCTCATTTAAGTTCTCACAATTAGTTCTCCAATGTAAGTTCTCTCAGTCTAGTTATCCCATTTTAGTTCCTTCCAATTTAGTTCTCCATTTAGTTATATCAATCTAAAGTTAACCCAAATTTAGTTTCCAATTTAGTTTCCCAATTTAGTTTCTCATCTAGTTATCCCCAATTTAGTTTCTCTCAATACTGTTATTCCATCTTAGTTTCTCCCATTTGTTCTCTCAAATTAGTTCTCCCAATTTAGTTCTCTATCTAGTTTATCGCAATTTGATCTCCCAATTTAGTTCTCCAATTTCAGTCTCAACTAGTTATCCCAATTTAGTTCTCTCAATCTAGTTATCCCAATTTAGTCTCCAATTTAAGTTTCTAATTTAGTTTCTCCCAATTTAGTTCTCCATTTGAGTTATCCCAAGTTTAGTTTTCTCTCAATATAATTAATCCATTTAGTTCTCCCAATTTAGTTCTCGCCATTTAGTTTTCTTCTAGTAACCAATTTAAGTTCTCTAATTAGTTTATCCAATTTAGTTCTGCCATTTAAGTTCTCCAATTTAGTTTCTCAATCTAATTATGCCCAATTTAGGTTCTTGCGGACCCATTTGTTCTCGCCAATTTGGTTATCCATTTAGTCTTCTCATTAGTTATCCATTTAGTTCTCTCAATATTAGTTCTCCCTTTAGTTCTCATTTAGTTTTTCATCTAGTTATTCCTTTAGTTTCCAATCTTTAGTTCTCCAATTTAGTTTCTCATCTGTTCCCAATTTAGTATTCTTATTTAGTTTCTCCCAATTTAGTTTCTCCCAATTGTTTTCTCAATCTTATGTTATACCCAATTTGTTTCCAATTTAGTTTCTCAATTTAGTTCTCCAAATTAAGTTCTCCCAATTTAGTTTCCCAATTTAGTTTTCTCAATCTAGTTTAT